>JAMPIV010016248.1:75000-262372 GCA_024509875.1 Oreohelix idahoensis
CCGTTCGAATGGTGTTCCCACTATTGGCATTTCACCCACCGAGACTGGGGGTGTCCGTTGCTTGGGTGGCACACGTTGGCACTGGGCACAGGATTTTACATACCTGATAATATCAGTATTTACTCCTGGCCACCAATAATGAGTGGTTATCCGTTGGTTTGTGGCGTTCTGTCCCATATGTCCGCTGAAGGGAAGAGAGTGCCCCATTTCTAGGATTTGGCTTCTGTACTGTTTCGGTACTAGGAGCTGGTTGTAACCTTGGTCAGGCTTGCCCGTTCTGCGAAAAAGTACGCCATCCTTAGAAAAAATGTCCCCGTGCTGTCTGGGTTCCTTAGCCATGGGCAGTTTCCTAAAGCAGGGTGCCAAAGTAGGGTCCTTTTGTTGCGCCTCTTTAAGTTCCATAGGTAACAAATTAGGCGCAGGCTCCCGTTCCTTCTTGATTTGCCCTCTTGTAGTTACTGCTGCCACAATCGGCTGTTCCGGTTTCCCAATAAACACGTATCTACCGCCAAGTATGACTGGGTAGATGGGGTCATCCATAACAGCCGCTTTCATCACACCTCTGACAAAGTCAGAGTGTATCTCCACCAATGCGATGGGAAGCGCTGTAGGTGCATCACTCTTAGAGACTCCACAAAGTTCGACGGTCTCTCCTGTCTCTTGACCGGGTTTAACCAGGTTTCTGGCAACAATGCAATCATAAGAAAGCCCCGTGTCAAATAAACACAAAGTTTGAGAACCGTTCAATGTAACAGTACCTCGCGTTGAGGGTGTATCCCCAACAGGTTGGGAATCACTGTCAATAATTCCGCCTTGCGAGACTGTTAGTAAGCATCCGATGCGTTTAGGCTCGGTGTGCTCGGTCTGATCATATGTCCCGTGCTCACGGGTTCTCCCTTTCCCACCTTGTCCTTTCTGGCTGCGCTGCCATGAAGGGCGGTCGGGTTGATCAGACTGTTTACTGTGGTTGGGGTACTTGTTTTTGTAGAACTTGGATTTTTCAGGAGGGGAGTTTTGAGGTCCAGTTTCTCTGTGGTTATTCTGATTTGAAGAATGAGAAGCATGAGAAGATTGGTCTAGATTATTTTTCCGAAAATGCTCTTCTGTCGGTTTACGTTTTGTGGCCGGTAGTTCAGCCAGCGCATTGTGATATCGCTCAGATTTTTCCAGAATGTCTTCAAGCTTTTCTGCACCTTGCTCAGCCAAAAATCTCCGGGTATCAGCAGACAAAGTGTTCTTTATTTGTTCTGTTAAAACAAATTCCTCCAGACCTTCATAGGTAGAGGGGAGCTGTGAAAGCTCAAGGCACTTTGTCAAGTATCCCTTCAAACGAGACGAGAACTGCTGAAAAGTTTCAGAGCTCTCCTTCCTGCTGTTGCGAAACAGTTGCAAAAATTTTCGAGCATTCATTTCAAAGCGCTCCAGTAACGCTTTCTTCAACATGTCGTAATTGTCTTGTTGGCTGCTCTCCAGTTTGGCGTAAACATCATACGCACTGCTTTTCAGCGCATGAGAAAGCTTCATATTCCAACGCGACCTCTCTAAACCGTACAAAGTTGCAATTTTCTCAAATTTTTCTAGATACGAGTCAATCTTCTCATTTGGACAAGGGAAAGATTCTAGAGTGAAAGACATAGCGTTGAGTTGAAGAGATTGAGTGTTAGAAGGATCAGTTAAGGAAGAATGAGAAGACTCTCCATTGCTGGAGATAGAGGCAGCACCACGACTTTGGAATTCTAGAGTTTTAAGAGCTAACTCATGCTGTCTCTCTTCTCTCTCCTTCTCATGCTGTCTCTCCTTCTCTCTTTCCTCATGATGTCTCTCCTTCTCTCTTTCCTCATGCTGTCTCTCCTTCTCTCTTTCGTTCGCCCTGCGGATTTCCGTTTTTTCATCCATCTTCTTCTGCTCTTTAGCTTCAGCTGCTTTCCTCTCCGCATCATATCTCTCAAGTTCGTCTCTGACAAACGCTTTCGCTTCCTATCCTTCCAGTCCCTCCTCTCCCGCTTCGTCTCTGAGGAGTTATCTAAGCTTTGCCCTTTCTGCCATAATAAGTCACTGGCTGAGACTTAGTCCAGAAAGAAATAGGGAAAAGAATGCACTGGTTCCTACCACTTGCGAGAAAATACCAAAACAAAAGATATACTTTAACCTGGGATACCTCCTCCAAAATATAATATCTCACTATCGCTGCTATTAATCGGCAATAAAGCACCTAATGTAGACGACTACGCCAAATAAATGGTAGTAAGATTACTCACTAAAAAAAAATAGTTGCTACAGTGGAAACAAATATAATTATTGCAAAAAATTTAAGGAGAAAAAAAAAATTCCCCAACATTTTTTAATCCACTATCAAGTTCACCCCTGAAGACAGTTAGGGTAAGGGAGGCAATTTACAGGACGTAATTATCTGAACGCACTCCTTAGCTTAGCTCAAACACCTACTTCTTCAAAACCCTGTGAATGTTATACACTCACAAACTTTACCAGCGTTTAGTATTACAAAATCGTCGGTTAACATATATTCCGACAAAATCAACCTGTAACTCAAATGTATATTATTCAAAAATGCTGTGGAAAAACAATTATTAGTTGTGTGGTCAGCACGCCCATAAAGGCAGTAGACCACAAACTGAGGAAAGAACAAGCAGGATTTAGAAAGAACCGGAGATGTGTAGATCATATATTCACTCTCAGGAACATTATAGAGCAGTGCTCAGAATGGCAAAGACAGCTTTACATTAATTTTGTTGATTTTGAAAAGGCTTTCGACAGCATACATAGGGACAGTTTATGGAAAATACTGAGGGCTTATGGAATTCCAAGCTGCGTAGTGTCAATCATAAAAAGCCTCTATGCCAACTTTACGTGTAGAGTTGGGCAGAGCAACCTAGCCTTTGAGGTGAAGACAGGAGTACGACAGGGATGCCCCTTATCAACCACTCTATTTTTAACAGTCATAGCCTGGGTGATGCGCCAGACAACAGAAAGCAGTCCAAGAGGATTAAGATGGACAACATTTTCTACATTGGAAGATCTGGAATATGCAGATGACATTGCACTACTAGCACATTCACATCAACACATCCAGGAAAAAACGGATAGACTTAATAAGTTTAACCAGCAGGTGGGCTTGAATATGAATTTAAAGAAATCTGAGGTCATGACGCTCAATGTGAGCAACCCTGAGCCCATATCAGTAAGGAATCAGCAATGTGTACAGACAGATACCTTCACATACCTAGGAAGCATAGTAACACCAGACGGCGGGGCAGGCAAAGACATCAACATCAGAATGAATAACGCAAGAACAGCTTTCTTTAGCCTAAACAACATCTGGAAGTCCTCCCAATACAGCACAAGCACAAAATTAAGATTATATCAGAGCTGTGTGCTTTCTGTGCTTCTCTATGGTGCGGAATGCTGGAGAGTTACAGAGAAGGAAATGTCGAAATTGTCCTCTTTTCACACAACATGCCTAAGAAAAATTCACCAAATCTTTTGGCCAAATACCATCACTAACCAAAATCTGCTTACTCGTAGCAAGCAAGAGGACATGCACACCATCATAGCTGGCAGACGCTGGAGCTGGGTTGGTCATGTCCTCAGAAGAGACCCCGATGCCATCACAAGAACAGCTATGCTTTGGACCCCTGAAGGAAAACGAAAGAGAGGCCGACCAAAAACAACCTGGCGGAGGACTGTGGAGGCTGAGATGCAAAGAATGAACCAGAGTTGGGGCACTGTACGAAGGATGGCCACCGACCGAGCAAAGTGGAATCAATTTGTTGTTGCCCTACAAGACGCCACTAGGCGTGATGGCCACTGACTGCTTTGACGGTCGGCGGCTAAGGATAAGAGAAGAAGAAGAAGGTCAGCACGCCCATAAACAGATCGTTATTTCTAGGGGATAAATTATTTTTAAAGATATAACAACTCACAAGACATCACATTCTTACTGTATATCAGAATAAAGAATCTTAAAGACGAGCTGATATTTGTCGTCTCGTCTTCCTATTCAAAGTTCAAAATCCCGATAGACGAATCCACATTTGTCGTCCTTGCTCAGGATTTTCAGTTCAATTCCCGGAAACGAGCGACCATTTGTCGTAGATTTTTAATAGGAAAATTAAGACTAGGGTTGGTCCCTTCTGAATAGATTAGAATGAGTGATAGCCACAGTGAGATGTGAAAAATAGAAATAGATTTCCACGAGTGAGATCGTAGAAATTTATAGAGGCTGTCCCGGAAATCGAGAATCTCTCTCTATTTCCGCCTATCTTTTACAACAGATCCAGAGGAGTCAGACAGTCTATAAAAAAACACATATATATTAATATATAGATATATTTCTATCCACTCACGTGCCCGCACATACAAATGACGACAGTTAGACACACAAACGTGGGAAAACTATAACAATGATTATATATGATAGGAAACTCTTTACAGAGCGATACAACAGGAGGCAATCTGATCATCAGAAGAAGTCCCCCCATCGGACAAGTGTTTCGGCCCAGTATACTCCTTTACACTCTAAGGGGGGCGGGCCCACTTGGGTCATGACTCCCAAGCGTCTCAGCCTCCTGTTGTCTTGTATCGAAAATGAACCCATTTCACTTATGGTAGCAACTTTAATCCACAACTCCGCCAGCCGTGGAGGCAATTGTGAAAGTAACAAAGAGAAGACAAATTATTCCGTTCGTTCCGTCGCACACACTGAGACACCATCGCGAAGCCGCCGAGCCTAGCCACTGAAATTCTGACTCTGACACCTCCTATAATATACATCGCCTGTTGCCCCTCAGTCACAGCCCGCTCACTAGTACACCACAAAACTCAGCGTTTTGTGGACTTAGAAAAATTCCTGGTGTTTTCTGTACCGCAGCGTTTATTGTCACGATTTCCATTGCCCATTGCGGTTGTTCCACAGCCAGCCTGATGCCTTTTCGGCAGTTTCACTAAGCCTCTTCAGTGCCCTTGTTCTCGCCTGTCCCTTCAGCCCCAACAGTTTCAATAGATCATACATTGATGCAGCCACAAGCCCTCTTGCGCCCACTTCAACAGCCATGACCCTTGTAGTGAACCCCTCGTGTCTCAGATCCGCGGCCAGATCACTATATTTGGCCGCTTTGAACGAATGTTGCTCGTCTAATCTGGATTCAAATGGCACGGTCAGTTCAATCAGTATGACCTGAAGCGTTGAAGAAGAATGAAGCACTATATCCGGCCGTCTCCGCGATTTTCTGATACTCTCTGGATATGCCCCTCGTCCAGGTAGGTCTACCGCCATCTCCCAGTCATTTGCACAATCAAGAAGAGATGGTAAACTGCTACCTGGTTTACTCGGTTTGGGGTGTGCTGACTTTCCTGCCCTCAGAAAGTATGTATTTGCGGTGTTCGGCCTGGGTTTGCTGTTCGCCTTCATCCTTGCTAGATCTATTGTCGCAGCAAGCTCATTTAGCACTTTGTTATGGCGCCAGGTGTATCGCCCTTGCCCTAATGACACCTTACACGCTGAGAGCACGTGTTCGAGTGTCTGCCTCCCCTGGCACAGGGGGCACTGCTCATCATCCGACTTTCCCCATTTCACAAGGTTGGTGGCCGACGGCAGCAGGTCATACATTGATCTAACAACGAAGCTGAGCCTAAGAGGTGCCATATGCCATATATCATTCCATGTCAAGGACCTCTGCAGGGCTCCTTCCCATGTAGTCCATTGGCCTTGTTGGACCTGCTGCACTGCTTTTTGCAACCTCTTATCATTCTCAGCCTCTCGTATCTCATGAACAACCATGTCTCTGCGCTCCCTGCTTGATGCCTTGGACCACCAGCGGATGTCTCCATGACCAAATCCCCGTCTATTCGTCTGTGTGTATCCGATTACCTCCCTCAGTTTGAGTGACTCTTGGGCAGCATCAACAGCTTCTTCCACTCTCCACTTCCTTCCTGTTTTCAGTGTGGGCTGAATGGACTTAACCACGTCATCAGCTGACTCGCGTAGCATCATTGCAAGCCTTGCCTTTCCAACTTTGTACTCTTCAACAACTGACTTGAAAGGAAGCAGAAGTTTTGACTTTTTGCAGTACAGTGCTACATCTGACAGACCTGGTGGTACCCCTAGCCACTTTCTCATGAACTTGTTGACCTTCTGCTCTATAGCTTCGACTGTACTTGTGCTTATTTCATATATAAGCAGTGGCCACAGCAACTTCGGTATCAACATGAACTGGAGGCACCACAGTTTGAACTTTCCCAAGAGTCTGCTTTGGTCTATGATCTGTAGCCCTCTGTCTGCCATTTCTATTGTCTGTTGCACTGCCTTCGAGTCTTTTAATGAGGCATCGTACACCCTGCCAAGACTTTTAACAGGTTCCTCAATGACAGTAGGGATTCTTTGGTTGGAAACCACGAATATGTCTTCTGCTATCTTCCCTTTCCTGACTGATAGGCTTCTCGACTTCTTGGGTTTGAAGCTCATTCTGCACCAGCTGACTAGTTCATCCAGGCGTTTTAACATCCTCCGGGCCTGATGTTCATCTGATGTCAGAATTGTTGTGTCATCCATGAATGCTTTGAGCGGTGGCATGTGACACATTCCCCCGAGCTTTGGACCTATAGCCATTCCTTCAGCCGCATTGAGGATTACCTGCATAGCCATCACGAATAGTATCGGAGAGATGGTACACCCCATTGCAATTCCAACTTCAAGGCCAATCCACTTCGTTGTGTACTCTCTGGTTGAAAATCTGACAGCAAACCCTGCGAAATACAGCTTCAGCATTGCTGCAATCTCTTGTGGAACATGATACATTTCTAGGGCCTGCCACAACATCTGGTGTGGAACGGATCCATAAGCATTCGCTAGATCCAACCAGATTACATGGAGGTTTGTTCTGTCAGACTTTGCCTTTTGGATTGCTTCCCAGATCATTGTGGCATGCTCTAGACATCCTGGTGTACCTGGGATACCTCCTTTCTGAATGGTAGTGTCAATGTACCCATTTGCCAGGAGGTATGTAGTGAGTCTTTTCGCCATCACTGAGAAGAATATCTTCCCTTCCACATTGAGTAGTGAGATTGGCCTGAACTGACTGATGTCTGTGGAATTTTGCTCCTTCGGGATGTAGACTCCGTTCGCCTTTCTCCATTCCTTGCTTACAAGCTGGGCTTTCCACGCATTCTTTAGTAAACGGAGCAGTCGTTTGAGCACTTCAGGGCATCTCTTATACACCACATATGGAACACCATTAGGACCTGGAGCTGACTTGCACCGAGCTTTCTGGACAATGCTTTCTACCTCTTGCACCGTTGGGGGCTTGGTGTTAAATTCAGCTCCTGGCTTACTCGGCCATTTAAGGCCTGCCATGCTGCTGAGCGGCTCATCTCTGCGACCATCTGAATATGTCATTCTAAGGTGTTCTTCCAGGTCTTCTTTCTTGATGTTTAGCGTACCCGACCGTGGCTGCTCAAACAGTTCTTTGGCAAACTTGAAGGGCTCCCTGAAGAATCTTTCCCTATCCCTTCGAGTCTTCCTTCTCTTCCTGCACAACCTTTCTGCTCTACAAAGGGCATTATGTTGGCCTTTCAGGTGCTCCCAAACCTGTCGTAACCCTTCCTTCTCTGTGGCAACTGCGTTCTTGAAAAGTTTTCGGGCATGCTTCTTCTGTTTCCTGATTTCTTCTATTTTAATTTGTCTTCTACTTTTTCGTGGTGGGTTACTTTCCCTTGCCTCCCTCACTCCGAACACTTTGCGACAGTGCAGATATATTATGTCGCCGAAGATTTCCAGCTTCTTCTCCAAACTTATCTGCTTCAGGTTGTTATCCAACTCTTTTGCCAAGGCTTCGTCCAGCTGTTCCCAAAGCCCTTTTGCACTGGCAGGTGGAAACTTGATTGCATCTCTCTTCCCGTCCAAGAAGTGTGTGAGATCATCATCAGGCAGATCAACTTGAATGTACTCAGCACTGTGGATTGACTCCTGGCTGCGTTCTTCTAACGTCTTATCCGTCGAGACAGAGCGCTGTTGATCTCCCCCAGATGACCTCCCACACCCCTTTTTCGTTCGGTGGATTTTCATTCCTCTCTGAGTAGAGAACTCCCTACCACAGGCACATGGAAATTCCAGCCGTTGTTCAGAGCTCGAAGTCCGTGTAACGGGTCTGGTCGATTCCAATGAGGCGCCTGTGGATTCATCATTCTCCCCCCTTTCGGTGAATCCTGGGGGCATCTATCATTTTTGGGTCCTGTAGCAATTGAATACAGCTTACGGGGTGCTAACCCGGTCAGCCGGTTTCTAGTCTTTCCCAGTGTCATCTGTCTTTCCAGAAGTCAATCGGTCTTTTCCCGATCGTCACTGGTTTGACCATGTAACTATGATAGGAAACTCTTTACAGAGCGATACAACAGGAGGCAATCTGATCATCAGAAGAAGTCCCCCCATCGGACAAGTGTTTCGGCCCAGTATACTCCTTTACACTCTAAGGGGGCGGGCCCACTTGGGTCATGACTCCCAAGCGTCTCAGCCTCCTGTTGTCTTGTATCGAAAATGAACCCATTTCACTTATGGTAGCAACTTTAATCCACAACTCCGCCAGCCGTGGAGGCAATTGTGAAAGTAACAAAGAGAAGACAAATTATTCCGTTCGTTCCGTCGCACACACTGAGACACCATCGCGAAGCCGCCGAGCCTAGCCACTGAAATTCTGACTCTGACACCTCCTATAATATACATCGCCTGTTGCCCCTCAGTCACAGCCCGCTCACTAGTACACCACAAAACTCAGCGTTTTGTGGACTTAGAAAAATTCCTGGTGTTTTCTGTACCGCAGCGTTTATTGTCACGATTTCCATTGCCCATTGCGGTTGTTCCACAGCCAGCCTGATGCCTTTTCGGCAGTTTCACTAAGCCTCTTCAGTGCCCTTGTTCTCGCCTGTCCCTTCAGCCCCAACAGTTTCAATAGATCATACATTGATGCAGCCACAAGCCCTCTTGCGCCCACTTCAACAGCCATGACCCTTGTAGTGAACCCCTCGTGTCTCAGATCCGCGGCCAGATCACTATATTTGGCCGCTTTGAACGAATGTTGCTCGTCTAATCTGGATTCAAATGGCACGGTCAGTTCAATCAGTATGACCTGAAGCGTTGAAGAAGAATGAAGCACTATATCCGGCCGTCTCCGCGATTTTCTGATATTCTCTGGATATGCCCCTCGTCCAGGTAGATATTATGGGAACGAACTGACCACCACACTGAAATAAATGTAGGTATAGTTTAATTATCATAGTAAACTTACATCACAACATATAAAATACATCAAAAGCATATACACATGGTCCTAAAAAATCAAGGAATGCTACAATAGTGATAGACCCGTTTGTATGGTCCTTCCCCTGGATATATAGCTCACAGTCCCGTTAGAGAAAAGTGATAACCCCAAAGAGTTACAGATGCATATGATTGCGTCTATGGTTTCCCCCTTTTAAGGTATGGACCGACTTGATACTCTGCTTTATTCTAAGGGTAGATATTGTTAGCAATAACTTGCATAAAGGAAGTTACAACGTGGGTGACTCAAACAAAGAACATCCTTCAGTCTACTTTCACTCGGTTCTTTCATCAGGGCCCTGATATACTTACAATCGTGCTGTTGTTCGCCGTCTGGCGCAAACTTTGGGACACTCACACACTTTTTATCTGTTACTGTCGTTTAATGAAGCGGATCCCAGCTCTGCAGATTTGTTTGTTGGTTTCATCAGAATGGATCCGGGGAGCGTCTGCTTCATGCGATAGTTATTTCAGACTAAAGTTAGTGTCACTTGACTCACGAGGTAAGGATTAGGCTTAAGCGATCACACAATGTCAGAACACGAGGTTTCCCTTAATTAGGAAGATGACCGGTAGACAACTTCTCTCAACAGATAATCTTGGTTCACCACACACTTGGTCAAATAATGTCGGAACAGTTAATGTTATTTTCTGTAATTATCCTCGCCACAAGGCAACATGTACATTAGAGTTCGAGGAGAAAATATGATCTGGCTCCAAGGCCCAGTATAAGCATTTATTCTTTAAATAAAACCCGTTAGTGGGATTAGTATTCTGTCTATCTCTGAAGGCACACGCCCTGTCAGACAGGTGTTACTTGAAAACTCACGTGGTTAAAGATATAAAATGTTTATGTTTCTCACAGGTATGTCTCTGTACTAAACGCCGGCAAAATTTGGGTTACCGTAGTATTCACTGAATAAAGAAAAACACATATGAAATATTTTACATATTATGTACTCACTATAACTTATGTTTTTAAACTACAAGCGTACAGCTTGACTTATCATTTAAACTTTCCCGTGAAATAAGTTATATAAAAATCAATCATCATGAATTAGGAATACCTACGTATTCCGTCAACACTCATGAGGCATCTAGCATTTATAAGTTAGTTTAGAAAAATTATTCTCGTCTGATTATTTAGCAGTAAAATTAAATTCCTTAATAGCCGACTGAGTTTAAGCTAGAAATTATAATTTCTGTTTTCCACTGTAACTCGTCACTATAAAATAATACAGACTATATAAATTAAGCACTCTGCACCAAATCTAACTAGTGAAATATGAAATAAGCGATTATCACTTTAGACACTCACAAAATCTAGATATATATATATTTCCCTCAACACAGAACTACAGGTGGTCGCACAACTTTAGAATCATACGCTGATATATTTATTGAAGTCTAGAAGTTCGAAAAAGTGTCGAAACAAACTGAGAAACTTCGCTAAACAGCTTATTCTATTCACGAGCAACCTGTCTACTGCGAATTTTGAGGACTGAATGAAAATAAAGTTTCAAACTCCGGTAAATATCTTAAACAAGGACAAAGGGGTCCCAACTGATTTCGCAAAACGAAATAATCTCCCCTTCTCATTCTTAAACACCTTACATAAACTAGAAGATTACCATGAACTGACACTCGTGCGTTTTCACACCTCACGCTGACCAGGGCCAACAGTGAGTGCCTTGTCAGCTGGGATTTCCAGACAAATGTCTCAAACTGCGCCGAGGAGAAGTCGGTTATCGCGCCTCACCTGAGCGCTCAGCCGATGCAACTCGTTTTGGCAGGTGAAAATGCAGACAAAATGTCGCCTATAGGTCTGGCGAAAGCGAATATTCACAGTTTCGTCCACTGACACCTAATGCAATAGAATGCATTTTAACGCTCTCTCTGTCGTCCAGAGACTGACATGTTATGTCATAAATGCGTTTACCAGTATGAGAAAGAAAACGGTAAAGTTGAGAATGGGGAAGAAAATATTTTTCGCAAACGAATGGATGCGAAAAATACAGGAAAAGGGTAAAGAGGTATAATAAAATAGAGGACACGGGTGAAGAAAAGAAGAGTATATAGAGAATTTAATGATCATAACTCTCTGTGACACGTGATTGAGTGGCTACTGTATGAAAGAGAGATTGAATAATTTTCTTTGTTACAGGGACTTTACCAAAACTGGATTTGCTTAAACTTGTTAACTTTACTGGGTAGCATATAATGGGAATTTATTTCTTTACTGTCTATTCTGTAACATAGCGCTAACCTTTGACCTTTGGGTTATTAACTTTTTGGGTTCTTTTCTCATATTTATTCTGTTATTTTCATATGTACGTAAATCTGATTTTATTTGATCTTTCTTTAGATATTCGATGTTGTCAAGTTTAAACGATAATAAACAACAAAAGAATTTTAACTTTGTGTGTTGGTCAGACCCATACCCAATTAACCGTAGTTTTTCACGTTTGTGTGTCTTGTTGTCATATAGCTGTGTGTGTGTGTGTAGTTAAACTTATATTTATATGTATGAGGAGGGAAAGGTTGTCTTGTACTAAATTATAGTCGTATAGATAGGCTGGAATTGAGAAACTTACTCATTCCATAGACATATCTTCTCCTTAAACTATCACCCGTGAAATCTATCTTTCACACCTTTTTCTCACGTACTTATCACCATCCACTCTACTCAGACGGGGCTAAAAAATAACTCTCAACCTATCTGTACGACATACCTTTATAAAGATAGTGATTATAATAATTATCCTACCAGCCCAATAATCCTCATTTGTGTTGCAAACTTTTGAGGGGTATATTACTTTTGTATCAAGGTAAAACCAAACATTGGGTAATTTACTGCGAGAAGTAATTCATTCTTTAGATTGAATACCTGGGACTTTGTCAGCCAATATGTACAAACCGGTTGCTTTTTTCAAGGCCTTTCTCAAATAGAGAGGGCCACTCCATGTATGTATTATTATTTTTCTTGTTTTGCCCAGAGCAAAGTAGAAGACCGCACAATTAAGTGTCGGCGACGGGCTTTGAGCCCAACTATGAATATCGTTACATTCTTGCCTTTTTATATGATGGCATATACCTCATGTCTATCCCCTCCCCGCCTCTCCGAGATAACTATTAAGCGGATCTCTGGTCTTCAGAGTGATTAATTTACATGTAACGCTGGCTTAGAGAGCAATAAAAGGCGGAGTAAACAAACCGCACTAGCCACGTACTATTTTAGGCTCGCTCCTGAGTTTTAGGTCCCGAACACGAATAGAGGGGATGGGCACAGATTTTTTATTTTTTTGGCGTGTTCTTTTGTATTGCATTTTGTAAAACTTTGATATGACTAGGCTGATAGGGTGTTATGCTTTGTATTTTTCAGAGATATCCCAGAGTCCCCTAGAAACAGACAGCCTCTGTCAACCACCTTTCCTTTTCTACGTTTAACCCACGACTTATTGTGTCATTGTATCGCCGAGCTTCATTAGTTTTCCTCGCCAGTAGGCAGTGTGTGTATCATCGTCCGTGTCTTCTAAAAGACAGCCAACTATTACAAATCCATCTTCCATAACAGCGCCCATCCTTGTGTGCTCAATTATAACTTGTAGCCACCGCTAGCACCCATCGGTGGCCATTGTTTTTTGCTTTCTAAAAAGTCGACACATTCCCCCGTAAACACGTCTTCGACGACATCAGAGGCTATTTCTACCAGCAAAGAGTTTGGGTTGGTGAACCACCGAATTACAACACCCATTTTACTGTGGATTTTTAGCAAACCTACCAGTAAGTCATTCAGCTGATGCAACAGACTGCACGTGTTGAACTGATTAGCCGTCCTGAAGACGCGGACTGTTATACTTTATTTCTAGCATTCTTTTTTTTTTAATCACCTTTACACACCGCTAATTTTGTCACATTGTGTGATATTCATTGATGTATTGATATATATATATATATATATATATATATATATATATATATATATATATATATATATATATATATATATATATATATATTTGGGAACTCATTGCTGACCTTATGAATAAGTTTTTTCTTGGTTAATAAATATATATTTTATAGCGGTCAGAATTACTTTACTAATTCATCTGTCACCTTAACGCTGACTTTTCTTCTTATTGTGATATTTCATATATCTCAGAGGGACAGAGGGAAAGAATATATGTACGATATTTAAAACTTGAGTGTGACAGGAATTTAAAAAATTAATATATGTATATCTTCTCTCCTGACCGTCATACAACGATCTCCATTCACATTGGTGAAATTATATCTTTCTACAGTCAAGCATCTCACTTGCAGTTAAATTGCCCCCAGTCTTATTCTTCAGTAACCTCACGACAGTGCCCAACATATGAGAGACAGAGAAAGCACATATGACTGTAACCAGTACCATTTTTGGACAAACCCCATGGTGCTAATGACAACCTCAAGGTCAAAGCTGCTTTATTTAAACATATTCCAGTTGTGCTCTGAAAGTGTACGACGAAAGAGACCTTCAGCATTTCCAGTTATCACCAACAGCACACTCAAAGTTTAGAGTTAAACTAAAACTGTTTGGAGATGTCCGGAACCCTGAGCTGACTACTGCCTTTATTAAAGTCATTAATGTGGAAGTCTGAAAGCGAACGAGGAAGAGAAAGAAGAAACAACCAGAAGACAAAGATAATAATTATGTCAAGAGACGAAAAAAAAAAATCACACATCATAAAATATGAACATTAACAGTGGATTTATTAATAAATTCATTGAACAAGGTAATACGTCTTACTTGGACCAAAGAAAAAGAAAATTGTCTACATTGCGGCCACAAGACCTTCGTCAGGGAAATGAAAGAAAGCGAGAACAAAGTAAGAGACGTTGAAAATAAATCAAAACAAAACCACCCGTCAAGGCAGGCCGCCATGCGTTGAATACGCAGAATGCTTCCACATCCGGGTATGAGAGAATAAATGCTAAGTGAGAAAAAGAAACAAAAAGCAACAATTTTCTTCCCATCCTTTCTCTTCCCTTCCCCCATAACCCCAATGTGTGTGTGTGTGTGTGTGTGTGTGTGTGAGAGAGTGTGTGTGTGCGCGCGTGTGTGTGTGTGTGTGTGTGTGTGTGTGTGTGTGTGTGTGTGTGTGTGTGTGTGTGTGTGTGTGTGTGTGAAAACTATGATAATAATGATAATTATATATTTTAAAGCACGTACACCGCTCGATAAACGAAGATAGAAAATTCGTCTTACCAAAACAACTTAATCAATACCCTTTAACACCCCAGGGAACATAGATGAAGATTTTGAACCGTACTAAATCAAACCACCCGGTCTTTTATATTTAGACATACGCCCTAATATAACCGACGGATGCAGCGTCTAGTTTGAACTGGGGGGGGGGGGGGGCCTTCGCCAAAAGGAGGCAAAATTTTGTTTAAAATTAAAAAAAAATATTTTGAAGGTTAAAGATTTGAAACGCGCCAAAACTATAAACCCCGCATAACCTTAAATAAAAGTTATCAACAATTTAAAAAAAAAAAACATTCGACAGTGTACGGTATCACATATACATGTTTTTTTTTTTTTTTTAAACTGGATTCCAAATTTTGCAGCGCAATGGCTCTATGATATCACGATTCACGTGAACATTTACGTTAGAAAAATGTCACCCAAGTACGTCACGATATCTATTTGCTGACATAACAACTTGCAGCATCCGTCGAACAGATCCGCTGAAACCCCTAGAAAATAATACCGGAAACCAGCAGCAGGATTGTAAAGAAACGAAACAAACAACTGAAATAATTCGTCCCAGAAATATTCGCCGTCTGTCAAGAACAAACCGATCATTTCAACTTTAATACTCTTTTTGTTTGCTGTCCTGAACGCAGACGCGCCAAAAAAAGCCGCCATAATTGTGGGAGGGAACTGTGTCAACATCAGACGTGCGAACTTGGAGAACAATGACCGTAAAAACAATTGTTAATTCTGCAGATAATTGTTGCGAAAAAGGAGCTCATGCTTTGTCTTACTTATGTAATGAAATATTTTTATTCGAGGCAGCTACAAATAAAAATTATTCGATATAAAAATTATGGTCGTTGAGTGCTACATTAAAATGGAGACTGCTGTAAAACTGGATACGAAGCAAAAAATAAATAAATAAATAGATAGATACAGAATAACTGAGTCAGTTTTACAAAGGAACGAAACAATTATAACACGGAACGTTTCGGTGATTCTCGAAACTATTTAGATTTGATTTAGATTTCTTGTGTTTAGATTTCTTGTGTAAGATGTAATTTAAATACGATCACGTGTTCATTCCTCCTTATCTACAGCATTTCATATAAGTACATCATCATCATCACCTGCTATCTCCGCAACGAAGGTCGGCTGGAATGGACCTCAAACGTTTAATCACGGAGGTTTTGTAGATTGTCGCGAGGAGTGTTGAGGAGATAGGACAGTTAGTATGGAATGGAAGAATAAAGATAATAATATCTTATTGATAGCTTCCGAGTTTGAAGAAAACTGCCTCTCCTCGGGAAATAGTGTACTAGAAATTTACTTAAAAGAGAATTCTGGTACCTAAACAGGATATTTTCTGGACGATAAATTCTTCCTCAGGAATCCTACAAAAGGACTGTGTAAAGCACATAAGGTTGAGAAAGAGATTTGGTGTCCAGCCACATTTAAAATATCCCGACCCAATAGAAGTTAATTGAATTATGGCTGAGCCCCCAGGGTGTAGATTATATTTAAAACAAAATACAACCCAAATAAAGTTAACAAGAAAAATAACAACAGACTCTGTTATGTAAAGTTGGATAAAAGGGTATAGAATCTTACATTTCTTATTATACATATAAATATGAAAAAAAGAGTTTAGCTCTACTGTTTAAAAAAAAACAACTAGTTTGGTCATCACTTGGACCAGAGATCTTTTCTATGGTAGTGTTGCTGGTAGGTGTTAATACTCATCTCCTCAAGGACTGTAGTAGCTGCGGAGATGATTTTGGTTCGGACTCTCTTGGTTTGGTCTGCCCCAGCAAGTTGGTCTCATAACAGTTAATGGGTTCAGAGGGTGTCAGAGTTTGCTTCCCTGGACTCAGTGCACATCACAGATAAGGATGGGGTAAGTCACCTCTGCTGAATGCCTCTTCTGTTTATGGGATGTGTGGTATGGTTACTGGGTGATAGGATATGGTTGGGTATGATAACCTATTTGATAGGGTATGGTGGGTAAGGGTAATCTTTGGTACCATGGACGCGTACCCTGGTTTGTACCCTGGACTTGGTTTAGGTATCTGGTAACCGCAACCTGGATTAGTACTGTGTAACTGCAACCTGAGTTTGTACTTTGTAACCGCAACCTGGGTTTGTACTTTGTAACCGCAACCTGGGTGGACTGGAAACAATTGAGTACCGTTAGTGGTTTCAAGAGCAGTCATCTCCTAAGCCTGATGGCCGGTAAGCGTCCATCAGAAATTAAATTAACACAATGCTAACTATCATTTAGTAATAATGTGTGATCTATTTTCTACCAAATACTTCTTCTTAACTGACATTATAGCGTATATTGAGTTCTCAGTCTCGATCTGGCTGTCTGCTTAAGTACAGCAGTGGTTTTCCCCCATGGGCAATGAGTTTCACAAACTGTGAGGTAGGGGCTGGGGTCATCATATGGTTGAGAACCACTGGTTCACCTAGTGCCCATAGAGCAGTATTTTAATTCTGGGGTCACTGTCAACAATGGTTTGAGAACCACCGGGTAATAGTTTCCTATGCTGCTTTAACTTGGTGGGGGGTCATTGCTGCCAAGGTCTGAGAACCAATGATTTACATTCTTGCTTACTCAAGCAGTAAATCATTTGGAGGGTAGTCATGGTCTCAAGGCTTGAGAACTGCTGACTTACATTTTGTCAGTCAAGTGGTAAATTCATCAAATAGCTAAATAATTGTAAACATTCTTAAAGTCCTGGTTCCTGTAGAAAATAACATTCATATAACTGATAATAAAATAGTTCTTCAATCATCAAACATGGTATGTGCATAAGATTGCATTAAATACATATAAAGAACATTCCATGATGAAAAACACATTAATGTCCCTTATGTGACAAAGTGAGAAGAAGTGATTGAGAACACTGTTATCAAGTTTGTAGTCTTGACAGAGAACACAGAAGCTTTATAAGAAATAGAAAATAGAAGGACCACTAATACACTTCTGTTTTGCTTGGGTCAATATGCAAATCTCAAAGAAACAACAATAATATACATCAATTATTTTAACCCTGTCTTATTTCTGCCAGGCTGTGAGATAAAGATCAGGAGTTAATTAGGTCTATTGACCAGCAAACTCATACATTAGTTTGAGTGCTCTGCAAATATGCAAATAACATTTATGGTCACTGAAATTAGAAATGCATTTAAAACTTTGTTTAAAAAGTTACTGCAATAGCAAGCTGTTGATAAACATATGATTATTCATGTTATAAAATCAGCAGTATTAATTAGATCTACTTACTTCGCTCAACTGAAATCACTAGGATAAGTGCAACAATTAATTTGCCCACTCTAGGGCCCATAGATTCCCTCTCCTTCGAATGATGGTTAGCGTTCTAATCCTTAAAATTCCCTCCAATATTCTAGGTGTATGTTTCGGGCAGGGATGGGTGGCCTTGTTGCAAATTCTATTCTGGTCCCAGGGGTATTAAGTTACCTTCGTTTCAACTCGCACTAGCGTCCATCGTTGCCGGCTGTTTTACATGCGTCCAGTTCGTGAACAAACAAAGACGGTCGACTTCCTGTTCGTAGCCTGTTTTTTTCACCTTCCAAGTAGAATGACTTTCGCTGGCGAAGTGAATAATTTATTACCTTTCGGCCGTGAGAATTCGCTAGCGAATAGTGAAATCTAAGACTAGAGAGAGAGAGAGAGAGACTCTTTCATTATAAGAATGAAAAAGTCAACTGAAGGGAATTATTTTACAATCTAGCGAGAGATTTTAAGAGGAATAAAATAATAGACAGAAGAGAACGTCGGTGAGAAGTCGTTCCACGACATAAGCCCCCTTTTGAAAGTTCGGCCAACGGCCAACTAAGTTCGAGCCGACTCTTCTCTTATGTCGGACACTACATTCATGTATTGTGTCCTCCATTCCTTCAATCCAAATATTTCCTCTTTTTCCTCTGTCGAACGGTATGCCTGTAATCCACACATGGCTATCCGTTTCCTCTTCAATAAGTAGTTGAGGAGGGTTGAGCAAGCCTGCTCGCATGATAATCCCACTGTTCCTTTCCTCCTTATGGATCCTCCATTGAAGCTTGCCTCCTGGCAAAGAGCTTGCCCTAAAGCCTACACTCTGCTTACAATTGGATCTATAGCAAATAGTTTTGCATGATGAGGTTGCCAACCTCATACACAACCTTATTTTAGTCATATTACTTGACCTGCCTAAGGACACATACCTATCTCCCCAGGTATGAGAGCGTGTATGATCCTCTATCGCTGTTTCTCCAGTGACAGAGAAAGATAAGTCTATCATTTGTTCCTGCTCACCAGGTACCAAGGAAATTTGGACCCGCTTCACTTTCTGATCCCAGAGAGTGGGTGAGGTTATTGGAACTGACTGAAGACTAAGTGCTTGAGGGTCATGTTCCTCTTTAGCCGTTTCTCCCGTGTTAAAGGAAGATATTCCTGAAACCTGTTCCATCCTACCAGGTACCAAAGAAATTTGGACCCGCTTCACTTTCTGATCCCAGAGAGTGGGTGAGGTTATCGGAACTGAGTGAAGTCTTAGTGCTTGAGGGTCCTGTTCCTCTACAGCCGCTTCTCCAATGTTAAAGGAAGGTATTTCTGAAACATGTTTCATCCCACCAGGTACCAAGAAACTCTGGCCCGGATTCACTTTCTGCACGCAGAGAGTGGGTGAGACTATCAAAACTGATTCAGAATTAAGTGCACTGGGGTGGTCATCCCCTTTGCACTCTTCCAACTTTTCAGTGAAAATATTGGAAGACGAGTTAGGCATTGGAGTCTCCATAGCCTGTTCAGTCACGCCGTCTCTGGATCGTGCTGAGTCTCCTAAGATGATATATTTCCCTCCTTGAGGTATGGGGTAAATTCGTTCATCTAATATTGCGGCCTTTACTTTGCCGTTTACAAAGTTCGACCTAACTTCTACATAAGCTAAAGGCAAAATCATCCTTCTGTTGTTTATCATGGGTGCTGTTACCTCAACATCCTCTTCGGTGACTTGATCAAGGTCGATGACAGAGGCTGAGACAAGGGCATCACACCCAAGACCTTGATAATACAAACAGGTGATTTCTTCTCCATTTACTGTGGCAGTCTCCACATTTTGAGAATCCCTGTATCCACTCCGGGCCTTCGTCAAGCTCCCATCCATGGTAGGGACCTTAGCTTTGTATGAAGTCTGTGGGATTGGGTCTCGGCGCATACAGTCTAACTGATGTAAGTTGGCCGACAGGTGATGTTCAAGAACATCCCTTCCCTTCCCATTGGGTTGCGTAATCCTTTTCTGTTGAGTGATCCTATTTAGTTTGAATGATCCTATTTACCAGGTTGTTGGTGCAGTTGTTTTCAGTATGCCTGTTGTGAGTTTTTGCTGAGGATGAGGAAGGTCTCTTCAGATTATCAGCACTCTTGTGCTTAATCTTGTTTTCAGGATGGTCTAGATGTCTCCGTTTAGATATCTGTACCTCTGCTCTGTCTGAGCCTGAATTCTGAGACATAGACTTGGCTTCATGTGGTGCAGTCCTATTTACCACTGAAGATGGTGATGCACCTGGCAAAGGAGTGGCATGATGAATATTCCTAGATTCAAGTTTATCCCTGGATTCCATTTTTGTAGGTTGAAACTGAGTTTCCAGTTCTTCCTTACACTGGAGGGATTTTTCTTGTCTTTGTCTCTCATGTTCCACATTCTCTTTCTTGTATTTTGCTCTCCATTTCTTCCTTTCCGCTTCTCTCATCCTGCATTTTTCCATCTTTTGTGAAACAAAAGTATCCAGTTCTTCTCCGGAGAGTTCACACTCAATGGCTAACTCTGTCCAGAATGTTCTCCACTCATTCAACTCTACAGATTCTTCCATTATATCCGTAGTGGTTCGTTGAGCGAGTATGAGATCTCTAACTCACAAACAATAATTAAGGCAAAAATACTTTCTATAGTCTTAACTATACTTAAGTATTACAAAACCATATATTAAATCAAACCAGCATTTATAACCATCAAATTAAAAATTAGTTAACAATAGGTAACTAATTTCCAGCAGTACCACCAAGAAGAGTTCTCATAACAAAACTTAAAATCTGTTTTTCTTGCAAAAATGTATATGTATTTTAGTCTAGGGTAATTTATATGTCCCCTCTTTAATCTAATCCTAGACTTGGACACCAATAAGTGACAAGTACCTACAGCAGTAGTGGTCTAGGAAAGATAAAGAGTTTTCATATCTCAGACAAGTGTCTGAATATGAAATAAGAGTTTATCCCGGACACGAGCGTCCCAGTTGTCGCGAGGAGTGTTGAGGAGATAGGACAGTTAGTATGGAATGGAAGAATAAAGATAATAATGTCTTATTGATAGCTTCCGAGTTTGAAGAAAACTGCCTCTCCTCGGGAAATAGTGTACTAGAAATTTACTTAAAAGAGAATTCTGGTACCTAAACAGGATATTTTCTGGACGATAAATTCTTCCTCAGGAATCCTACAAAAGGACTGTGTAAAGCACATAAGGTTGAGAAAGAGATTTGGTGTCCAGCCACATTTAAAATATCCCGACCCAATAGAAGTTAATTGAATTATGGCTGAGCCCCCAGGGTGTAGATTATATTTAAAACAAAATACAACCCAAATAAAGTTAACAAGAAAAATAACAACAGAATCTGTTATGTAAAGTTGGATAAAAGGGTATAGAATCTTACATTTCTTATTATACATATAAATATGAAAAAAAGAGTTTAGCTCTACTGTTTAAAAAAAAAACAACTAGTTTGGTCATCACTTGGACCAGAGATCTTTTCTATGGTAGTGTTGCTGGTAGGTGTTAATACTCATCTCCTCAAGGACTGTAGTAGCTGCGGAGATGATTTTGGTTCGGACTCTCTTGGTTTGGTCTGCCCCAGCAAGTTGGTCTCATAACAGTTAATGGGTTCAGAGGGTGTCAGAGTTTGCTTCCCTGGACTCAGTGCACATCACAGATAAGGATGGGGTAAGTCACCTCTGCTGAATGCCTCTTCTGTTTATGGGATGTGTGGTATGGTTACTGGGTGATAGGATATGGTTGGGTATGATAACCTATTTGATAGGGTATGGTGGGTAAGGGTAATCTTTGGTACCATGGACGCGTACCCTGGTTTGTACCCTGGACCTGGTTTAGGTATCTGGTAACCGCAACCTGGATTAGTACTGTGTAACTGCAACCTGAGTTTGTACTTTGTAACCGCAACCTGGGTTTGTACTTTGTAACCGCAACCTGGGTGGACTGGAAACAATTGAGTACCGTTAGTGGTTTCAAGAGCAGTCATCTCCTAAGCCTGATGGCCGGTAAGCGTCCATCAGAAATTAAATTAACACAATGCTAACTATCATTTAGTAACAATGTGTGATCTATTTTCTACCAAATACTTCTTCTTAACTGACATTATAGCGTATATTGAGTTCTCAGTCTCGATCTGGCTGTCTGTTTAAGTACAGCAGTGGTTTTCCCCCATGGGCAATGAGTTTCACAAACTGTGAGGTAGGGGCTGG
Source organism: Oreohelix idahoensis (assembly GCA_024509875.1). Classification (NCBI taxonomy): domain Eukaryota; kingdom Metazoa; phylum Mollusca; class Gastropoda; order Stylommatophora; family Oreohelicidae; genus Oreohelix; species Oreohelix idahoensis. The sequence continues at coordinate 97,108 of JAMPIV010016248.1, forward strand.
GGTCATCAAATGGTTGAGAACCACTGGTTCACCTAGTGCCCATAGAGCAGTATTTTAATTCTGGGGTCACTGTCAACAATGGTTTGAGAACCACCGGGTAATAGTTTCCTATGCTGCTTTAACTTGGTGGGGGGTCATTGCTGCCAAGGTCTGAGAACCAATGATTTACATTCTTGCTTACTCAAGCAGTAAATCATTTGGAGGGTAGTCATGGTCTCAAGGCTTGAGAACTGCTGACTTACATTTTGTCAGTCAAGTGGTAAATTCATCAAATAGCTAAATAATTGTAAACATTCTTAAAGTCCTGGTTCCTGTAGAAAATAACATTCATATAACTGATAATAAAATAGTTCTTCAATCATCAAACATGGTATGTGCATAAGATTGCATTAAATACATATAAAGAACATTCCATGATGAAAAACACATTAATGTCCCTTATGTGACAAAGTGAGAAGAAGTGATTGAGAACACTGTTATCAAGTTTGTAGTCTTGACAGAGAACACAGAAGCTTTATAAGAAATAGAAAATAGAAGGACCACTAATACACTTCTGTTTTGCTTGGGTCAATATGCAAATCTCAAAGAAACAACAATAATATACATCAATTATTTTAACCCTGTCTTATTTCTGCCAGGCTGTGAGATAAAGATCAGGAGTTAATTAGGTCTATTGACCAGCAAACTCATACATTAGTTTGAGTGCTCTGCAAATAACATTTATGGTCACTGAAATTAGAAATGCATTTAAAACTTTGTTTAAAAAGTTACTGCAATAGCAAGCTGTTGATAAACATATGATTATTCATGTTATAAAATCAGCAGTATTAATTAGATCTACTTACTTCGCTCAACTGAAATCACTAGGATAATTGCAACAATTAATTTGCCCACTCTAGGGCCCATAGATTCCCTCTCCTTCGAATGATGGTTAGCGTTCTAATCCTTAAAATTCCCTCCAATATTCTAGGTGTATGTTTCGGGCAGGGATGGGTGGCCTTGTTGCAAATTCTATTCTGGTCCCAGGGGTATTAAGTTACCTTCGTTTCAACTCGCACTAGCGTCCATCGTTGCCGGCTGTTTTACATGCGTCCAGTTCGTGAACAAACAAAGACGGTCGACTTCCTGTTCGTAGCCTGTTTTTTTCACCTTCAAAGTAGAATGACTTTCGCTGGCGAAGTGAATAATTTATTACCTTTCGGCCGTGAGAATTCGCTAGCGAATAGTGAAATCTAAGACTAGAGAGAGAGAGAGCGAGAGAGACTCTTTCATTATAAGAATGAAAAAGTCAACTGAAGGGAATTATTTTACAATCTAGCGAGAGATTTTAAGAGGAATAAAATAATAGACAGAAGAGAACGTCGGTGAGAAGTCGTTCCACGACATAGATCACTTTGATGTTGTGTCCCCTATTTTATTGCGTCTGAAAGCCATAGTATGTCTGAGTTTGTAGTTTTCATAAGGTTTATTAATTCAGGTTCCTTGTCCATTAATTTCGCTGTTTTAGGCGAATTCCTTCTTCGTGGTCATTTGATTTTTCCGTTATTGATTCATTGATATTTGTCAATGCGGCAGACTTAGCTCAAGAACGAAGACGTCAGCTCCCTACAAAACCTCTCAACTAGGGCGGACCAAAGAAAATAACAAGACAGTGATACGTAGTGTCTGACTAAGGCAGTGTTTTTCTTAAACTTTTTTGGGCCATCGACCCCTTTGATTGTCAGATTGAGGCGAAGGACCCCTTTGATTGTCAGATTAAGACGAATGACCCCTTTGCTAAATTGATATAGACATAGTCACGTACATATTCAATTACTGAATGCAATAATATTATTGATTACTTATGATTGATGTTAAGAATGTTTTAATTTGAGAACACTATGAGAACTGTCTTATTGTAGGGCAGAAATGTGAACTGAAAATAATGCCTATTTCTTTACACTGGTCAAATAAACATTTTTTCGTTAATTCGGTCACTGGTTCGTTCGTTCGTTTGCTCGTTTGTTTGTCCAATGAAGGCTATGGACTGTTTCTTGGAAAACAAAATGTACATCAAAGCAGACTAATAAAAATTTTTAATTTTAGTTTTATCGTCACGGACCCCCTAGAATTCATTCACTGGCCCCCTAAATGGTCCGCGCACCATAGGTTAATAAACTCCGGTCTTGTGACGGAATTGCCTCCCCTACTTTGCAGTAGTGGTCCAACAGTAGCCAAAACTCAAGAGTATCTAATATGGGCTTCAAAGATGTCTACCTTCGCACAAGATTACTCTTGGCAGAGTTGTAAATAGAAGGGTAATGACGCTTCTATCCCACGGTAGTTTTCACAAGATATTCAGAAAAGCGAAAACAATGCTGCATTGGCTGAGCACGTAAATTCTATGATCTGCCGACAACTTTTGTGAAGGATTAAGCAATTACTAGTTTCAGTCAAGCCCCCACCTCTGATTTACTCAGTGGAATTATTATTATTCTGTTTAGAGTGTGTTTAGTAAATTGACTGAGACAAACATGCAGTACATTGAAAATGATTGAATCGAAGTTAAATTTGTATATTAACAAACAACAGATTTAATAATCACTTAGTTTTAACAATGGTTAAAACAATTGAATAGTTTAAAAGAAAATGTTCATCATTGAAGGATAGTAGGTTTTGTGAAAAAAATTCACTTTGGCAGCTTAAAGGTTTCACTTAGCTGCCAATAGTAGTTTCTGATCCCGCTGATGGGTGCTGTGCAGATAGGTCACTGGAGTTTTCACGTCACTGATTAAGCTTAAAGGTGCAGCACGTTCCAAAAACAATCAAGAAGTAACTGCCAAGCTGGTCCTGCGTTTCTATGTCATTCGACTTCCACCCTCAGTTTCTTCCAGAGATTAGTACCTTCACTGGTACCACCACCAACAACTATGGTAAAAGAATAGAAACGAAAAGCTCTCCTGAGTACTGCGTTTCCCGATATATACTTATGTGTCCCCTTTCTCCTATTCTACCAATCCATCTATCTCAGAATTTACCCACGATGAGAATCAAACTTAATCCCTCGAGAGAAAACTTTCTTTACATTTAAATGAAAAGGTTAATAATACAGATAGAATATGTTTACATTTACATTTCCACTGATTGAAAAGTGTTCGCAATATAAATTGAATATGTTTTCATTTACATTTACACTTAATGAAAAGTTTGAAACTTTCATTAACTTTAAAGTGAATATGTTTACATAGACATTTACACTGGTTTGAACCTGTAAGTATTATACTTAGAATGTACATCATTTCTTTCACCTTTCCATCCCTGCTCCATATGGAACTTGGGACTTTCGATGCTTTTAGTTCTCTGTAAGGAGCTAGCAATAAAGCAGTCACCAGCCATTGCAGTGGTGGTTCATGAAATCATCATTCTATACGCTGAGGTTGCCAGCCTCAAATAACTTGGACATCCACTAGCAATTTTCACATATTAAAAATCACATGGTAATATATACATATTAGTTCACATTTTAGTAATGAAAAATATAGAATGTAAAATGACAACTTACGCCAATCCTGGCCCACAGACGTTTTACTCAGATGAATGAAGTTAAGGCACTTGATTAAGCCTCTTACACGTGTTCTTGTAGGGTCGTTACTTTTATAATATAATTCCTTCTGTGACTCCGTGTATTTCAGTTTCCTCAGCCTTCCTTATTAAAATGGTGTTCTTGGGCTATGTATGTCCTTCAAGATTGTTCCACAAAGTCCGGTTTTGATAAATGGAAATTCTGAATTCTAACTTCTGGCGAGTCTGGTTGTGTCTTGGCAAGAGTGAATCTCACAGTGTCTTAACACTGAAACGCGTCAGGTTATATTCACTGTCCACCCCGCATCTGTTTGTTATGAAGCTAAGCAAAAGCTCCAATCATTTTCAAACATAAATGTTGGGTGGGGTAATTTCAAAATATTCCGACATGGAATAATTTTGTGCGTGATGCAAAGGTCACGTTTCCCATATATGGCAATAAAACCTCCGATGCCTTGTGTCCCAACTCAGAAAAACATCGGTAAATTCTCTCAGCAATGTGTGTAAGATGTAACATCTTATCACTTTATCGAAAGTAATCTTGTCAGTCCTGTATGTCCAAAATGTGCCATCCCGTATTACCAGCTTTGCGACGAGCGCAGTCTGGTCTAATCAGCAATTAAACACATTCGCCGGGCGATATTAGTGTTTAATCTGTAGTCTAATGTCGACTGCACTCGCAATAGCCAACATGGTTGTCGTTAATATTATCTCTACCGCTCCTGCAAATGTTTTAGGGAAGGGAGGGGTAACAAACAGACGTGCTGACTTATCTCTGAGAGGGGTGTAAGAAGGGAAATACAAATTATCTGCTACACATAGCAGAGAAAGAAAGAAAGTGCGACAATTGAAAGCACGCAATAAAAATCAGTACAAAATGTGACTGATTCTGCCATAGTGAAACACAGATCGAGAAGGGTCGCCCCATTCTGTCAAAGGTCTAAGGCATGTGTGACAAAACGGTTTGTGCATGTACTTTTGCGCCCTTCTTTCTCTCCTTCATCGTCCTATTATTTGGGTGCACTTTTATAACTTTCATCCTCTCCGGCAGTATCACTTCTTTCCTTCTTTTTATTCTTCACCAAACATCCTGTTATTCGACATATTTCCTGCACCTACATTATGTTTGTTCTTACCACTCCAAGACTTGTTTACGTTTCGCCAGGTGAATCGTAATAATATCAGGCTAATTAGACCGGTCATCGAATAATACGTTTATCACCTAAAACTTCCAGCCACCTTTGATAGAGACGACCTGTGCTGATCCAATGTGGTAGCGCACAATCGATGAAAAGAAAGCCATAATGTCTGTCTGAGACCTCCGTCTGGCGGATGCACGAAAATACGGGTGATATACGTAATAGCTTCCGCTGGCCCATATCTGTATCAATATTACCGATAATGTGTCTGGTGGGACAATATTGGCTGAAAGCATCTAGACAGGAAATAAGTTCACAGATTTGTTTGTAAGTTTCCATAAAGATGCAATCGAAAGTATTAATGCTTTATTAGAAACAGGTCACGCGTTGGGATTTTAAAATTTGGTGTTTTAAAGCACGCGGGCGATATTAAATTAAACACCCCGTCCCACAAAGTTCTAAAGAGCTTACCATTGGCTTGATTTGAGAGACGGAAAAGACTTTAACTGTCATTGGAAAGTTGGTCTAAAAGTACAATCTGGGATTTGAACTGAGAAATGAAAATATAATCTAGCGAAATCGGAGACACAGATCAGACTGTACCGCAACGTCAAATTAGCAGCTTCCAGGAGCCAGAGAGGGACATCGGACTAAGAATTCCAAAATTATAAGTGACATATCGAAGTATTTGGGCAACTTTTAAACATAAAAGTAAACCCGCATTTTTTAAATACAAAAACTGGCAACTTAAAGGACAAGAACAGAGTATTTGGGCAACTTTGAAACTTAAAAGTAAACCCGCATTTTTAAATACAAAGACTGGAAACAAAGGACTAGGACAGAGTATTTGGGCAACTTTGAAACTTTAAAGTAAATCCGCTTTTTTTAATACAAAGACTTGAGACTTAAGGAATCAGATCACCAGTCCTAAGAGGAATACCAAAATTTCCCAGACCAAGTGATTCAAAAACATCTAGCCTAAGTTGCTGTGTCCATTCTAAACTGTGCCAGGAGATTGTGTTCCCAAAAGTTACTTTGGGTTCGTGGAACGAAGCTATCAGACTGTTCGTGGAACAAAGCTATCAGACTGTTCGTGGAACAAAGCTATCAGAGTGGTCGTGGTTCGAAACTGCAAGACTGAAGTTTCGACGTCACTAGTTGTTTTAAAAGCAGGGAATCAGCACTAACCGCCTAAATTGGACAAGTTGTGGGAAGAAGTGCCCTCATCACAAAAGAATTGACGAAACCATGGCTGCAGGACTCACTTAGACAAGCTAAGTTTATTAAGGAAACAGCAAAAAGACATTTTTTTTTTGGTATATCCTCAAACCAAGTCTCAGTGAAGAAAATTTTATTTAAATCTAAAATTCACCATCATTTCATCGTTTTCTTAACCTGCTAAAACTAGTTGATTATTAAATTTGTTAAATGTTATTTTAAAACAAAACAATCATTGTTTATTCAGTTATTTTATGTATAAAAGTATACGTATGAGCTAGATTCTTTAATATATATACATCTAGAGATATATTTACATATATCGAGCACATACTTATAAAAGGAATTTCGCTGCATATACACCAGCTGGGGGCTTGAACGGGCTAAAACCATTGCTTAATTCTTCACAAATGGCGACGGATTAGATATAAATTAATATTACTCTGCCCTATGCAGCATTGTTCATGACTTCTAAAAAACACCTTGTGAACACCGCCTTGAGATAGAAGCGTCATTATCCTTTTATCAACAACCATGCCAAGAGTAATCTTGTGCGAAGGTAGACACATTTAAAGACCCATATTACTTATTGTTGAGTGTTGGCCACTGGTGGACCACTACTGCAGAGCTAAGGGGAGGCAATCCGTGACAGCAAGACAAGACAGTGCGAGCGGTCGTACAATAGGTGTTGCGTCTTCAGTCAGATCCCTTAACACGTCCTGCCAGATTGTCGGATCCACGGAAGGAACAGAGTGGCAGTTGAAGGAGAAACGTAAGGTGACTAAAGAAGCCTGTGACAGATTCCATGTTTAATAAGAGAGATAGATGTGATTACACTGACAAACAACATTTTTCTTTCTTATATAAGAATAAGTGTTCTTAGGTCAGTTTCTTGCGCTGATTTCAAATCTGAAATCCGTTTATCTCTATCACATCGGGTTCTTAAGATATTTGTGAATAAATATATTTTTGGGAAACCGTTATTTGCTCCGTTTCATTTTTACTATATAACTTATTAAAAATTAATAAAATGCAAAATAATTCTACTTTTTATACTGCTAAAAGATGCATGACATACGTTACGCTATTTTTCAAATAGTTACTGTATTTTGAAATAATTCTGAGCGAAATATGGCTTCTAGAAGTTGTAGAAATTCGGCTGATCTGTTCTGTTACGTGTGCGGATATTTTACCGATCGTGAATACCAGAAAAACTTTACACCATTATTAAAGAAAGCATATGTACGTTATTTCGATTCGAAAGTTGATGATGCAAATAAATCTTGGAAGCCAAATGCAGTTTGTTCGACTTGTGCAAATACATTGGCAGGTTGGTTACGAAAATCGCCGAAGCATAAGTCGATGCCTTTTGGAGTGCCAGTAATATGGCGTGAACCGACAAATCACGCTACTGATTGTTACTTCTGCTTGACAAATATCCATGGTTTCACTTTTAAAACTAGAAAGTCTGTGGTTTATCTAAATATTGAATCGGTTTCGAAACCAGTGCCTCATGATCTAATCACATGTCCGATCCCATTTCCACCAGAACAATATCCGTTGGACGTGAATGAACCATCAGAAAGTGATAGTTTACCTGCTTTAGAAACTAATTCTGACTCGGATTATATACCGGTGAATGATGGTGTTCACTTAATTAACCATTCAGAACTTTCAGATCTAATACGTGATCTCGCTCTTACCAAAGGACAAGCGGAATTACTCGGTTCGCGACACAAAGAATGGAATCTTTTAGCGCCCAATACTCCGATATCTAAATTTCGTCATAGACACAGAGAACTTGTTCAATACTTTGAGATGGATGATGGCATTTGCTATTGCAAAGATGTAAACGGTGCACCTCGGTCATGAGCACATAGTCAACGAATGGCGACTTTTCATCGACTCTTCCAAGACTAGTCTAAAAGCCGTGTTATTGCATAACGGAAATTTATTTTCATCAATTCCAGTCGCCTACTCTGTTCATATAAAAGAAACTTATGACAATATGGCTATACTTTTGGTAAAAATAAAGTACAATGACTACCAATGGCGGATTTGTGGAGACCTAAAGGTCATTGCAATTCTCACGGGCATGCAGACTGGGTATACTAAATTTTGTTGCTTCCTATGTGAATGGGACAGCCGCAACAGACAGGAACATTATGCAAGAAAGGTGTGGCCTATCAGGGATCGTATGCAGCTCGGGCATAAAAATGTAATACACGAGCCATTAGTTAACAAAGACAGCATCATTTTACCACCGTTACATATAAAGTTGGGGCTCATGAAGAATTTCGTAAAAGCGTTAGATAAAACGAGCAAAGCTTTCACTTATCTTCGAGAAAAGTTTCCGCAAGTTAGCGATGCAAAGATAAAGAAAGGTATCTTTGTAGGACCTCAGATTAGGAAAGTTATTGCAGACAAACAATTCGAGAACTTGTTACATGGTAGTGAACTTCGCGCATGGATGGCATTCAAATCGATCGTCGATAACTTTCTGGGAAATCACAAATCTGTCGACTATGTGCATATTGTTAAGCAGTGCATAGATGCATACAGAATTATGGGCTGTAACATGTCCCTCAAAATCCATTTGCTCGATTCGCATCTTGACTTTTTCCCTGACAACCTTGGCGAAGTCAGCGATGAACATGGAGAACGATTCCATCAAGATATCGCCGTAATGGAGTCACGCTATCAAGGAGGGTGGAGTATGACCATGCTTGCCGATTATTGTTGGATGCTTCATCGCGATGTACCACATGCGATTCACCGACGAAAGTCGACTGCAGAGAAATTCAAGCCTACATAACTGTTACACTTCTTGTATGAATGATGTTGTAATACTGTATGCGTTGTTAAAAAACTTCAATTGCGTATTTCTAGAGATCCCGACCTGATAGAGAAAAACGGTTTGCAGATTTAAAAACAGCGCATTAAAATTGACCAGAAAAACATAGAAATGTTAGAGAAAGAAAAAAAATTTTTTTTTGTTAGTCAGTGTTATTTGAGAGATGATGCAGAAGAAGAAGAAGAAGAAGAAGAAGTAAGATACCAGAATAACAAGAGCTAAAGAAAAAGTTGCTACGTTGTATATAACACATCAGAATGGGAAACAAATTTTTTTACAAAAATGCAAAAATAGTAATACGTCTTACAAACAGAAAGGACAAGAAAAACCTACGTTGCGAAAACAAGGCCTTCGTCAGGGACAGACAAACAAGAGACAGGAGGAAAAGAAAGTGAGAATTAAGTGGAGAACATGAAACTATAGAAATAAGAGAAAAAATACTCCCTTTGAGTTTTGTCACATGTTGGAGCAAAGATGGCTGCCACAAAACCGGAAAGCGGAAGTGGATAGTACATAAAGCAAAAAATAAAAAATAATGAAAACAGGGACTGGAAAACAGAGTGGAAAAAAAAGTGTATATAACACACAGTGAGGAAACCCAGTGATAGCAAAGCAATGCAGTGATTATTCTGTATTAGCCAGGTGTTAAGAAAACTAGGAGAAATTTTAAAAACCACCTGGACAAGGAGAAACACATGCAAGAGATAGAGAAATAGTGTAAAGATCTTGGGCATACCTTGTATGGCAAAAGGACAGAAAAGCTTGTATTGAATTTTTTGAAAGTCTCTGCTTTACAGTGAACTCAAGGGCAATGAATGATTTTGAATCTTACATCAGGGGCGTACGTAAAGTATTTAGCGCCCAGGGCAAATCGTACCTTTGGCATCTCCTCTCATAAAGAAATAGTTTTAAGTACATTTTTACCAGTAAGTAAAATCATGCCCGATGGCATCCCCCTCATGTCTGTCGCCCGGAGCAGACTGCCCCATCGTACCCCCGCCCCCCCCCCTTCTTTTAGTGTGACATTGTCTTACATTATTATTGTGCCTGGATATTTAAATCTAAATATTTCTTTCATAATTTTCTGTTTGAATTTAAAAAGTAATGGCAGTCCCATTGGAGATACTGCTGTCAGGGGCTGAAGAATTAGAAACTTCACTATTCTAGATCTTAGCATCATGAGGTAGGGTGGCTGCTTCCTTTCCTCACTACCTTTGCCTTCCTTTAACACTAGAGCAGAGTCAGGTATCCATTAGCAGCTGGGTAGACTAAAGTGTGACTCTACCTGTTTTCGAGCCCGGTAGCATAGCCACTAGAAGCACGCGCTCTAATCATTCTGTCATTGGATGCCACGTGACTAATACTCACATTCTTAAAACGACCTTTACTTCTGTCTTCCTGCTATTGAGGTTAATATCCTTAGTTTTACTCTGTCATTATCACATCACATCTTTCACTGACCATAGCACAAGGAATGGAAAATCACATCCTGTGAGATTTAAAAAAAAAAAGTTGCCTCGTTTTGGCGAGTCGCGTTCCTTTCAACCTAGTCGGTTATATTAGGGGGCATGTTGTGACGGTATTGCCTCCCCTGCTTTGCAGTGGTGGTCCTTCTTCTTCTTCTTCTTCGTTCGCCCTGAAAAGGACGGTGGTTGCTTTGTGTCTGTTTACGCCTAAGCTGTGATATCTGCACCTTTCGGTCGACACATCCGACTTCAGCACGGCATTTTTTAGGGACCGGGTTTGCCTTCCCATTGCGATCCACACTCGCTCAGCTAGACTGCACTGCTGCAGACTGTTTCCAGGACCACCACGTGGAGGTGGAGTGCGGTCTTGACCAGCTCTGGTTCGCTGGTCCTGATGCAAGCAGTACAGCTATGGGTCGCTGACTGCATTCACTATTGCTGCATCTTGGGGTCCAACAGTGGCCAAAACTCAAGAGTATCTATTATAGGCTTCAGGGAAGTCTATCTTTACACAAGATTACTCTTGGCAGAAATGTAGATAAAAGAGTAGTAAAGCTTCTGTCACATGAGAGTATTCACAAGATATTCAGATAAGCGAAAACAATGCTGGCTGTTGCTGAGCACGTTAATTCTGTAATCTGCCGACACCTTTTATGAAGAATTTAAGCAATGGTTTATTCTAGCTCGTTAAGCCCACACCCCTGAGTTAATCAGGGGAATTATTGTCATAATATAGCTTTGTTTAGAATGTGTGTTTAGTAACTTTGACTGAGACAAACATGCAGTACATTTAAAATGATTGAATCGAAGTTAAATTTGTATAATTACAAATAACAAAATTTAATAATCACTTTAAGTATAACAGTTTAAAAGAAAGGAATAATAGTAAATTACAAAATAGAGTTTTCATCACTCGGGTGATGGTTTTTGATAAGAGGTTCAAGTGGCAGCACATAGGTTACCTTAGCTGCCAATAATGATTCTAATCATCCTTATGGGTTGGTTCTTTTCACTCTGCTCGCGCTCGTCTCTGGTCAAAGTTCATGCGCCGCACGTTCCCAGAACGTTAAGGAGTAACGGCCAAGCTGGTTCTGCTTCTGTCTATCAAAGGCCTTCTTATGATGGCGTCTCGCACAACGTCAGTTCACTTCTACCATCACTTGGTTCCAGAGATAGTACTTTCTGCCGGTACCATAAATAACTGGGATTAGAAATAGAAACGAAACGCTCTTCTGAGTATGGCATTTTCCGACACATAGTTAGCCTCCCCCCCCCCCTTCTATTCTACCATCCCATGTCAGAATTTACCCTTGATGAAAATTAAATTTAATCCCTCGAGATTTTTTTTTTTTTTTTGCGTTCGCCCGCTAATACTCGAGGCGAAATCTCAGGTTATTATTTATATCTAACCTGACATTGATTTTACGTGAGTATCCCTTTATTTCTTGTACAGAGACAGGTGTCCCTCGCCATTCAGGCAAATACTCGCCGATTTCGGAGGTACCCATTGCAGCTGGGTCGGCTCAGGAGCCGCCAGTCCCTGGTCGACGACACTCCTTCAAATGTCCTCGCCAGGTCTCGAGTTAATCCAGTCCAAATTCCGGTCAACGAAAAATCCTCAAATGCCGTCGCCCGGGTTTGATCCTGTATCACCCGGTCGCCAGAGCGGTGTTGTAACCACTACGCTAGCGCGGCTCCCATCCCTCGAGATAAAACTTACTTTACATTTAAACTGAATAGCTTCAGCTTTACATTACATTTAAATGAAAAGGTTAAACGTACAGATATAATATGTTTTACATTTACATCTCCACAGTTTGAAAAGTGTTCACAATATAAATTCATTTATGTTTCATTTACATTTACACTTGTGGAAAAGTTTGAAACTTCTATTAATTTTAACATGAATAAGTTTTTTCGTTTACATTTATACTGAGTGAAAAGTTTTGAAACTGTAAGTATTATTCTTAGAATGAACATCATTTCTTTCGCCTTTACCTCCCTGCTCCATAGGGAACCTGGAACTACTTAATGCTTTTTAGTTCTCTTTACGAAACTATCAATGAAGCAATCACTAGCCCGTGCAGTGGTAATTCATGAATCATCATTCTATACGCTGAGGTTGCCAGCCTCAAATGACTTTGACATCCAATAGCGAGTTTCACATATTAAAATTCACATGGTAATATAAACATATATATATGTTAGTTCGCATGTTAGTAATAAAACATAGAATGAAAATTCACTACTTACGCCAATCTTGGCTACAGACTTGTTGCTCAGATGAATAAAAGAGACGAGTCGGTCTCTTACACGCGTCTGGGGGGTGTTACCGTACTATTTACGGTCACCACAAATGTGAAGGTGGGATTTACGTTATGTTTTTTGTAGGAACGTAGTAATACCTTTACTGTGTACTGTTGTAGTCAGTCCGACCTGGGCCAAGCAGCTTTGTTATGCATGAATAGTTCACCAGGCGTTGAGGTGCTAACAGGGTGTCATGTTGACCTCCGAACATCAGACATCTCTTGTATATGAGGTACTCGAAGTTTGTGTGGTTGACAAGTGATGTGGGTGTGTAGAGACACGAATGCGTTTAGGATCTTTGATAGGTAAACAAGGCACCCACTCACTCACATGCAGTAGTCAGTAATTGTATAAACTTCTGGAACTTTCAACCATTTACGTGACACAGTGACATCAACAGTTACAGTCAAATGGACGAGAATCAAGGACATCATATATATTAGAAATGACTGGCAAAACATCTGGCATATAAAGCTTGATCCACTCATCTATAAGGACGTTATCGACAATGGTCTGTCCTTTAACAACTGTTCATTTGTGGTAATGAATAGGAATATCGAACATCATCAGTTTTGTATAGCTCGTAGGTATGATGTTAATAACGCTGGCTTGACAACATATTCTTTTCCTACCGTAGCTCAAGCCCCTGACTGAACGCGTCAGGTAGTCCTTAACAAATATAGTTGCTTAATATAGAAGTCTGTGAACTTGTAAATAAGTCAAGACTTCATCTGGCTTCACCTGCCAGGCACATCTTCTTCTGCTCAACGTTATAGGCCGTAATGACAGGCCTTATAATGGTTGATAAACAACTGTGCTTTTTTTCATAGGCATGTATTATCTTCCACACTGAAACGTACCGCCATCCTGCGGGTTTCATATCAATATATGTTCATTGTGCTTCTGTCAAGTACTTCAACGAATAGACCTAATTGGCTACGTTAAGCACACAAAATGGACTCTGGATCACAAGAACTGTGAGCGCTACTCACAGGTTCATACTAAATGTTCTGCAAGCTTTGCATAATAATTAAGTTATTTTACCTTGAACAGAATTCCGAGAAATACACTAATAACACCTGTCGTCATTCCAGACGAACAGAATAACTCTGGGGAGAATCACTAAGATCACAAGACTATCTTTTCCCCAGATAATGCAGAGAAGAAACAACGGACATCTTCGTCCGGCAGAAAACCAGCTCATCATCACAGACGGAAGTCTGCTCGGTTCGCGCTCAAACTAGTGCATGCGTAGACAGAACAGATTTGAGAACAGTTAACTATCCCGTCTTAAGAAAGAATAAACACAGGGAAGGTAACCCCTAATCAACCTGTGTCAGGGAGTTAACATACAGTTCTGTACCTTCGACCATCAAAAGTTTAAATAGATTTACATCTTCTGGAACCGACAAAAATGACGGCAACAGACTACCACCCCCTCCGGATTTAAAAAAATTAAACATTTTTTTTTGAAATACATCAATGAGCGAGATGCAACAAGCTCATAACGCATGAATGATGCGCCGATGAAAGGATCAATAAATATAACGACATAATGTCAGACCCAATCAACGCACAATAGCGCGTCTAGTGAAAACAAAAGTTCACCTCACAAAATAAGAGAAAATATTTTCTCGTAGTAAAATATATCCGGAAGGTACCATCAAATAAACATCTGGCGATGCTAACAAAAATCACATACATATCAAAAAAAATTGCAATGTTATAGTGATGCGAATGATAACGTATGGAAAAGTCATATAAACATATAAATCTATAAAAGTATCATGTTATATAATGACTATCATCTAATGGATGGACATAATCAAAATTTGTAAAGTTATTCTATATACATATGACAATTCAAGTATATACTCTAACAAATATAAGATGGTATTCACCAAGTATAAATCAATTCTGTCTGACGTAGATCATGTAAGCAGCATCGTCATGATTCTCAAAGCACTCCGTACCTGGTACTAGTTTGCGCTGAGAAGAATATAAATAACACAATTAGCAACATGCCCTAATGTTCTATAATTACTAATACATGTTACATGTGGCCGCATTAATTTTTTTCGACCTTTATATTATGTCAACTCAACCCTCTCCGTTACACTAAAGATGGTAATAGAGAAAGATAACAATTAATTTATAACTCTAAGTTGACAACAAATGTGTTAATATATATATGTATAGTAAAGAGACATATGTCTAGCAGTGTATCAGGAAAAACTAGGACACAAGACTTAAGTGGACTCATGTGGGCATCTAGACAATATGTCTGCCATCACATTATCCAGACCACGGATAGCTCGCACCGTGAAATGAAAAGGTTGAAGAGCAATAGCATATCGAGTAGATCTCGAGCTCTTCAAATTCTTACACTGAATAGCTGTAAGAGCTTTTTGGTCTGTTTCCACAATGAAATGCGCACCAAGAAGGAATCTTTGTAACTTAAGGATTGACCAAACCATAGCCAACAACTCACGGTCTAAAACCGAGTAATTCCTTTCTGCCGCATTCAGTTTCCTAGAAATATACATTACAGGATGCAGAGTTCCTGAATACTCTTGCATTAGTGCCGCTCCGATCCCTGTGGATGAGGCGTCACTACGAAGAACAAAAGTCTTATCAGCAATAGGTAGTCTTAAGATAGGTGGGGATGAGAACAAATTCTTAATCTGATCCAATGAAGCTTGACATTCTTGAGACCAGCGCACCATGTTAGGAGGCCCTTTCTTGAATAGGGTTGAGAGTGGTGCCATGATAGAGGATAGATTCTTAATGAATCTTCCGTAGAATTGTATTAATCCCAAAAGACTACGTACTTGTTTCTTTGTTTTAGGCACAGAGATATTTAATATCTTAGAAATGTTTTGGTCCTCTGTCTTCAATAGACCATGACCAACTCGATGACCCAGGAAAGAAATTTCGCTAGACCCAACAAAGGTTTCAGAGGGTTTTGCAGTCAAATTATGCTCGCGTAGAGTTGACAGTAATTCATTTAGTCCCAAATAGTGATCTTCCCAAGTATTACTGAAAAGACAGATGTCATCTAAGTATGCAATGACATCTGAACGATATGAGAGAATTCGACGCACCATGCGTACGAAAGTAGCCGGTGCGTTCATTAGCCCGAAAGGCATAAAATTCCACTGAAACAAACCCCTAGGTGTTGAGAAAGCAGTGAAAGGTTTGGCGTGTTCAGTTACCGGAACTTGCCAATAGCCTTTTGATAAGTCAAGCTTAGTAAAGAATCGAGAGTTAGAAAGTCTAATAATTAGATCTTCTAATAAAGGCATAGGTTCAGCATCGAACTTCGTAACTTGGTTTAATTTGCGATAATCTACGCAAAGGCGTATGTTATTGTCTTTCTTTCCAACAATAACCATGGACGAAGAGTATGCTGAGGTGGATGGTTCAATTATCTTCAATTGTATCATTTCATCCAATTCTTTCTCGACTTGTGCTTGAAAATGAATAGGAATAGGATATGGTCTTACTCTGATCGGAGTATGATCAGTAAGTATGATGTCATGCTCAATGACATGTGTGTGTCCAGGAATGTCGGTAAGGACATCCTGAAATACTTGCAGCGTAGAAGATATTTGTCGATGTTCCTCAAAAGACTAATTAGAAGAAACAGTAACGTTTCTCCATGATTCCGTAGAAGTTAGAGGAATCATAGGAAGAGGTAGGTTAACATCCGAAAAAGTAGTTTCCTCATCCTGTATAACCGACAGGGATGAGATATGACCTTGTTGGACTGGAGAATCGTCCGTCGCCTGAAAAATAGGCGGCAAATAGTCTGGTCGCTCATGATATTCCGTAAGCATATTTATATGGAAGGTTTTATGCCTTCCATCAATATCGACAACATAGTCGAAATCGGAAATCTTCGAGACTATTGCATATGGACCTTTCCATGTAATAAGCAGTCTGTTCTCTCTAGAAGGAAGTAAAACAAACGCTTTGTCTCCAGGATAAAGTTGACGTAGGCGTCTCTTCTTATTAGCAAATAGCCTTGCCTTTTCCTTAGCAAATTCGGATGATGAAGTTGCTAGCTTGCGTGCTTCAATAATTTTTTTCCTGAGAGCAATGACATACTCATATGAAGATTGTGTGTCATTGTCGATATTATCAGCAGTTATAAGATCATGCAGCAAAGACATAGGACCGCGCGGTCACGCGCCAAAGACAAGTTCAAAAGGAGAAAATCCTGCATGTTCGTTGGGGATCTCCCTATAGGCAAAGAGAGCCGCGGGTAGGACCCTGTCCCAATCCTGAGGATGATCCTCAGTTATCTTCCCCAGTAAGTTCTTGAGTGTTCTATTGAGACGCTCAACTAACCCATTAGACATTGGGTGATAAATACTACTCAGAGATCTTTTAATGTGCAGAGTAGACATTACCTGCGACATTGTCTCTGATATCAATTGTGTGCCATGGTCTGACAATATTTCCCCAGTTAGCATAATTGCGATTGTTATTTTCCCTTTGGTCAAAATATCTTTTCAATGGATTTTGTTTTCTCCAAGAAGAATTACCACAAGGTTGACAACTTCTATTGGAGTCACCTTTTCCAAAGTTCCTATAAATATTAGAAACAAAATTCTGAGGATCTTTAAATTGTGTCCAATTACTTGAAAAAGGAAAATTACCACGTGATGAACGCCCTTGGCGCTGTTCATAATCATGATTATTTTTTCTAGCAAACTTGTTGTTATTTATGCCTGTGGCAATGGGCTTAACAGGTACATCATACTGACTGGACTGGGTATGATGGGCACTAATAGTTTTGTCGGATGTTATAAGTCTATCTGAACTCTGAGAAGTCGATGCACGGTTTTCCTGAGGAATCTTGCTATGGCATTTATCAAAGTCCTCACCGTGATCCAAACTTGATTTACTTTTGTTGGCCTGACGCCAACTCCCATTAGAGGCAGTATCGTTATCACGTGGGAAACCATATTTTCCACGAAAGGATTTGTTCACATATTGTTTAATGTTACTACCAGCATTGAGTGCATGTCGCTGGCTCTTTGCATTAACATATTGACCATCTGGTTTGTGTTCATATCTATCCACCTTATTAGTAGACAACATCCTGTTGTTCAAAACAATATCTAATAATCCATCTATCCTGTTACGAAGTTTTGCAATTTCTACTTCTGCAACAGCTTTCTCCCTAGCAACAGCTTTATGAATTTTCTCGTTGACTTTAACATGAAGTCTGTAGCAGTCTAACTTTAAGACATCTAACTGTGAAGTTAGAGTCTTCTCTTTAACCATTCTATCTCTAAGATCTAATCTCATTTTTTCCTTTTGAGATGTAGTTTCTAAAACTTTAGCTTTCTCCTGAACAAGTTCAAGTCTGAGTGCTTCCATAGCACTATGATGAGTAGTCATACGTTCATCAACTTTCTCATCCTTTTCTTTATTAGCTCTCAGCTGTGTTAACTCCAGTTATAGTGTCTGAATCTCACTATCCGTGCAATTCTTAAACTCATTAATCTCTTCCAGAGATACCATATTCTTCTTTATAGCAGTATTTTGTAAAGAATCCACATCATTCCTTAACTCCAGAATTATTTCTTCATAACACTTCTGGTCTTGTCTGGCCTGAGCTTTTAATTTGCAACACATATCTTGCGCGCCAGAAAGATCCAAGTTTGCTTTATGTAAGTCATCCTTAAGTCTTGTAACCTCAACTTTTAATCCTTCATAGTTTGTTTCGACTTGTTTTAAGTCACTAACAAGAGCTTGTTCTTTAGATAGATATTCGTTTTTAATTGAGCTCATCTCATCTTCTTGCTTCTTCTCCTGATTATCAGGAATGCCGCTGAAAATTATCTTGTGTATATTCTTCAAAATGTGGTCGTGTTTAACATCAGAATATTTGTGCATAAATACACGTAGGTAATTCAGTATATCCGCTAACTCCTTAGCCATCATCAACTGAGGATTGGAATGAAAATTATCCTGAGCAAAACACCTTAGATAAAATGAAGCCTTCGCCAAAAATCTCTCCATCACATGTGCTTCAAGCTCTGGACCTTTTAATTCCTGAAAATCTCTACCTTCTTCAAACAAATAAGTCAATACAGGACTCATATCATCATCATCCATAGTGATTTGTCCAATAATATGCTATCAGTACCTGAAATAATTAAATAAATTACCTTATCCCAACCTCAATGGGAGACAAGTCTGTAATCCTAGACTTGTATACTCACTTCACTTTATTCTATCCCAATCTCCGTGGGAGACAAGTCTTTTAATCAAAAACGTGTATAATCACCTTGTTTCTTTATAATAATATGATCATAAATAACCACTATCTGAAAAGTGCATCATATCAACAATAATAGTCCATGACCAAGTATATATATAGACTGTGTATGATGAACAAGTAGACGATAACAATACAAAGACAAGAATGTATAACAACCGAAAACGTTCGCAGAAGTCAAATGATAAGTAAAGCTTAACTAACTCTAATGTTGTAAAAAATTACAATGATAACTGCGAAAAATCAAAACAAATCACAACACTGTTATAAACAAAAAGGGTGTATACAAATAAATGAAAAGAAGGAGAGGCGAACAGATACAAACAAAACAAATCGAAAATCAAAGAATGGAAAAAAATAGCGAAAACAATATTAACACATCTCGTCACAACTAAGAAAAAAAAATGAAAAGTAGCAACACGCGTCGCTCGCAAATTCCGCTGTGGGAAATATGCGTAGTCCCTACAGACAACGCTCTCGATAGAACCTCTGTCTCGTGGTATCTTCTAACGGAGTCACCTGCCCAACCAGCCCGCGAAACACACACTAACACAACAAGTAAACAAAGAACATGTAAACAAAGAACATGTAAACAAAGAATGCATCAATAAAGTGCGTTGCAAGAAGGCTCAGTTATTCACAATATAACGGTACAAAGTTTCCGAAAAAACAAACCGCCACTTATCTTAGATATAATCCTGGCCTTAGTCAACAATGTTGTCTGACAATCTACAGCAATGCGAGGAAGCTCCATCGTTGAAAATTACAGTGATGAGACTTGTCAACAACAGCTGAACTTGTATGTAAACACGAGTCGTGATCGTTCACAATGAAGGTCATCGACGAGTTTCAAACTGTTGAAGGTGTGTTGCTGTTATGTGCTGAACAGTATAAATGATTTTGTCCAGTTTCCAATGTGTAGTTCATCATCAATGTGTGTTGTCATAAAATAATGTCCTCAATCAGTCCAATGGACAGCTTTAGATCCACTGATCTGGCTTACCACAAATGTTACCGTACTATTTACGGTCACCACAAATGTGAAGGTGGGATTTACGTTATGTTTTTTGTAGGAACGTAGTAATACCTTTACTGTGTACTGTTGTAGTCAGTCCGACCTGGGCCAAGCAGCTTTGTTATGCATGAATAGCTCACCAGGCGTTGAGGTGCTCACAGGGTGTCATGTTGACCTCCGAACATCAGACATCTCTTGTATATGAGGTACTCGAAGTTTGTGTGGTTGACAAGTGATGTGGGTGTGTAGAGACACGAATGCGTTTAGGATCTTTGATAGGTAAACAAGGCACCCACTCACTCACATGCAGTAGTCAGTAATTGTATAAACTGCTGGAACTTTCAACCATTTATTTACGTGACACAGTGACATCAACAGTTACAGTCAAATGGACGAGAATCAAGGACATCATATATATTGGAAATGACTGGCAAAACATCTGGCATATAAAGCTTGAACCACTTATCTATAAGGACGTTATCGACAATGGTCTGTCCTTTAACAACTGTTCATATGTGGTAATGAATAGGAATATCGAACATCATCAGTTTTGTATAGCTCGTAGGTATGATGTTAATAACGCTGGCTTGACAACATATTCTTTTCCCACCGTAGCTCAGGCCCCTGACTGAACGCGTCAGGTAGTCCTTAACAAATATAGTTGCTTAATATAGAAGTCTGTGAACTTGTAAATAAGTCAAGACTTCATCTGGCTTCACCTGCCAGGCACATATTCTTCTGCTCAAAGTTATAGGCCGTAATGACAGGCCTTATAATGGTTGATAAACAACTGTGCTTTTTTTCATAGGCATGTGTTACGTGCAGTCTTTGATATTTTACAATATTATACATAGGTAATTTTTTAGTGCTTAAGGGAAAGTCATTATTGAGTTACTTCCCTTGAAAGTTGTGTCGGCTCTTTCGATCAAACTCCGCGGATAAATCCATTTTACTGCGATTTATTCGTTGTTTGGGTAATAATAGATTGTTCTTGCTTCAGAATATCTATGGCCTGAATTTATGTGTATTGTTTGTCTGAGTAGGACGAGTCTGTCTTATATCTGTATATCTTTACATATCTAAGTCGAACTATATGTTCTGTTGTCTCTAGAGAGGTCGAAGGCTATTCGGCGGATGTGTCGCTAGAGTGTGGTGTGATTTGGCTTCGTCCTGATAGGGACTGTGTGTTTTCCATGTCGGCCTGTCGCCGGGGAAAAAGTGATCTCAGTATTTGTGGGGAAGGTGATAGTCGTCTAAACCTATCGTGTATGCTTTACCCCAGTGTTTAGTCGTATTGCCAAGGAATGGCAGTTTCATATTTCCTATACCAAGGTAATCAAAGATACTCTTATGAACTCTCGATCGAAGCCACCATTTTCGATAGTTACGATTTGAATGTCTAAGAGAATATATTTGACTCGATGAAAACGACTTCGATTCCTAGCAGCACTATATCCTGTAGATTGCAGTCAATTGTTCATGATCAAATCTACAGAGCAATGAAATGTTTTATGAATGACTAACTTTAGGACAGATTCATTATCTGTATCCAAACGTGAGTGACAGCTCACGAGTGAAGCCATCTTGGAACCAAAACATGTAGTGACTTTCAAGAAGAGAAAAGGGATGCCCGTATTATCGCTTGTTTAGTCCAGAGATCACTGCTACACATGAGAACCCGTTATTAGCGGTTCAATATTATTATATGGAAAAATATGTGCTGAACATTATGTTGAAGAATCGTCGCTAGACGAGATTAGGTTTAGAAGCCATCTGAAATATTGTTTATAAGCTGACGTGCTCAGTCAGTGAAGTCAGATGATATATGTATGGGCGATACTGAGTGCTTGGCTACTTTCAGTCAATTATACACTTATTCTACATGAGTGCCCATGTAACATTGCAAGACCATTTATCCACTGTACTATGATGTATTATGGCAACCTGTGATTTGTCACTATCTGTGCTGTCGAGTGTGTACGTCCAATTAAACTTTAGAAAAGGTACACAGTCGTTGGTGTCGATGACTTCCAGCCATACATGAGTGTGAGAAAAGAACATTTGTCAACACCACGAACCTTTATCATCATTCGCACATTATACACTCAATCCATGTCTACACACCACTGCGTAGGTCAAGTTGACATTCCATACACTACAGTGGAGCAAACAACACCATAGAGATCTTATCAACTGATGATGATGATGATGTCTGCTTCCATCCACTTATATCTATCTTTTGGTGGATATCATTAACGGGAATAAAAATCCAACGTTATCAACCTTATCAACTGGTGGACCAGCTTTCTGGGTTTGACCTCGCAGAAGTTCAGAAGTCAACAGATTACCGATACCAGACCGTTTCCTGTGGCTGATACGACACACTTGCAGTATTGGTTTGCTCTTTGTCAACACTTCGTCACGTGACCTGTCAAGTGAATGCAGTATGTAGGTCAGCGTTGTTGACATTTTTTACATTAGACATTATAGAGTTTCACAGAACAGTTGGATCAATTCTTGTCAATGTTAACAGGAAGACAGTATTTGTGAACTAAGAAGTCCTATTTTCATCGATGGATCTTCTTGTTTTCCATATATGAACTTTAATATTTAAGGCCAGAATGTTTAATTGAATAAAGTGGCAGTTTGTTTGTTTTCATAAAAATAACTTTGCCATTACTGTAAAACTGAGCCTATTTTGCAACACATACTATCATACACATAATTTATATATATTTATGTTTACATGTTATTTGTTTGTATAGTATGTTAGTTTCTATGTCAGCGGGTTGTGTTTAAGGTTGGGCGGCGTCCTCACAACAGAATATCCCACGTCATAGAGGGTCCGTTGTGGGCGTTTTCTATAGGTGCAATTTTCTTGATTGAAAATTTGCTGCGACAACTGTTGCTTTTGTGTTAGCTGTGAAGTCTGTAATTATTGTTATTTTTGTAATATTTCTTTGTTCTTTAGTTTTGTTTTGATTTGTTTGTAATTTGTTGGTCTAACCTTTTCTATCTTTCAGTTCTATTCACAATTTATATTCATATATTGTGACGTCATTTGTGTTGTTATTCTTTGCAGATTCAGTGATTATTTTCATTGATTTCCCTATTTGATTTATTTTGATTTCTGCAAACGTTCTTGTATTGTCAGTCCTATTTGTACTTTATGTATTCTGTTGGTTGACATATGTTTTATATAGGTATATTTCATAAGACACAATTGCCTGTGCACTGCACTTGGATTATGGTATAAACCAGTACCTGATTATTATTACTATTATACAAGACCTTATTAAAGGCTTGTGACCCACAGATATTGGGATAGTATACTGATTAATCAAGTCATTGAGAACTTGTGGTATTATTATTGATTCAGGTGATTAGTATTATTGTTAGACATCATGTCTACATTAGAATACTTCATTACACAAGGGAAAGCCCTTGATAAGACTGGTCAACAATTAGAACAATGGGCAGTTGCTCAATATGACAAAGCATTAGCTGCAGAAGAGAAAAGATTAGCTGCAGAGAGAAAGAGAAGCCGCTGCTGAACAAAAAAGATTAGACAGTGAAGCTGAACAAAAAAAAATTAGAAAGAGAAGCTGCTGCTGAACAAAAAAGATTAGACAGTGAAGCTGAACAAAAAAGATTAGACAGGGAAGCTGAACAAAAAAGATTAGACAGGGAGGCTGAACAAAAAAGATTAGATGCTGAAGAGAAAAAAGCAATAAGAGAACATGAATTTGAGTTGGAGAAATTGAGATTGACAAGTATGAGTAATGTTAATCAGGCATCTAGTGGTAATGGTAAACCTTCTACTTACAAGGTTAAGGTTCCACCGTTCAATCAGTCCAGTGACGATATTACATTCTGGCTGGATAGATTTGAACGTTCTTGTCGTACACATAATGTGGATAAATCACAATACGCTAATCAATTATCAGAAAACTTGAAAGGTGAATCTTTGACTAGATTATGCCTTGTAGGAGAAGCAGATAAGGATAATTATGATGTCATTAGGGCGGCTTTGATAAAAAAATATCAGCTAAGTGAGGAAGGCTATCGCCTTTTATTTAAAACGATGGTACCTGAGACGGGTGTAGAATTCTCAGAATTCACTGCAAAGGCACGTCTCACAGTTGATCGTTGGATTGAGCTTTCCAAAACAGAAAAAACGTATGAAGGACTTATGGATTTGTTGCTCAGAGATAAGATTATGTCATGTGTGAACAAACCTTTCCTTGAATTTATACATGAGCGTAAACCCAAATCTCTAAAAGAAATGGAAGAATATTGTTCCCAATATGTCACTGCACACCCCGACGTGACTTTTGGCAACACTAAGATTAAGGAGAGTATGCCAGTTGCTTCAGCAACACCATACAATCCCAATTATTCACACAGATTTCAGGGACCTCAAAACAGATTTGATAAAAAAGGTAACCATAATAGTTATCAAAACCAAGGTAACCAATCATTTCAGGGTTCTTCTTCAAAGAACTGGAGACGACCTGATAGCTCTCGACACAGGGGTGGTCATAATTATAGGAATTTCCGTAGAGGAAGTAATTATAGAAACTATCAGGGTTATCCGTCTTGGAGTCAACAAGATCATAATTACAGAGATACTCATTATAATGAATATGATAATGGTAACCAAGGGAACTATGACTCAAACCCAAATAGGGGTTACAATAGAGGTAACAATAACTACAGAGGTGATAATAACCGAGGTAGATCTCAAAACAAAAGACATAAACCACATTTTCAGGCAAACTCTGCACAACAAGAGTCCCATGAAGCCTATAAACAGAGTAAAGATAATAATGATGCTAGTAATATGGCATGTGCCGCTTTTGATTTTGGGAGAGCATCTCAGTGCCCCCAATGCAAAACGTTATTTGAGCCAACCACAGTGTCTACTTTAAGCTGTGGCCATCCTCTTCCTGCTCTTCCGGCATCAGTCGCGCATGATGGAAGAGGTTCTCTTGTCTTACATAAGGGTTTAGTGAATAACAATCCAGTCTCTGTGCTATTTGATTCTGGATGCACCACAATTGGTGTTAGGCAGTCACTCGTAGATCCTTCCCGTGCCACTGGACAAGTAGTCAAATGTGTAACATTTGGCGGCACATTAGAGAAATACTCTACTGCTATCATTAGGATTGCTACTCCTTTCTTTACAGGAGATGTACACGCATGTCTTCTTCCGAATCCGATCGCTGACCTCATCATCGGTCGCATTCATGGAGTCAAGGAATGCACTCCGCAACAAATTTCCACGTGGGAAAGGCAAAACATGCAGATTGCTAACGCTGTAGTCACTAGAGCTCAGGCTCTTAATATGCCTCAAACTTCATCTACTGAAGATAATGAAGTGCATAACCAAGATAATCCCTTGGTAATTTCTCGTGACTCGTTTATAAAACAGCAAGAAGATGATCCCACTCTGAAGAAATTCTTCATTCTTGCAACTAAAGGTGATCCGAATAAAGACACAAGTCGTAAATCGTGGATTACAAAGAAGAATGGCGTACTTGTACGTATGGTTCAAGACTCCATTACGTCAAGTCATTCTCAAATCCTGGTTCCCAAGAATTTGAGAGTTAAAATTTTGCAGCACGCTCACGACTCTCAGTGTGCTGGACACATGGGTTTTTCCCGTACTAAGTCAAGAGTCCTTGCGGCTTTCTTTTGGCCATTGGTAAACAAGGACATACGGATTTATTGTCGATCTTGTAAAGTATGTCAGGAAGTTAAATCCAAAGGTCCACGGCATGCTGCACCCATTCAGGCGGCGGACATTCCTATTCGGCCGTTTCAAAAAATGGCCATAGACATTATTGGTCCATTTAAGATCAAGTCTGCCAGAGGACATCAGTTTATCTTGACGTGTGTTGATATGTGCACACGTTGGCCAGAGGCTATTCCTCTGAAGAGCATTACTACTGCTGATATTGCAGATGCTCTTTGGCTTATATTTTCTCGTCTGGGGTTCCCCGGAGAGATATTGTCAGACCATGGCACCCAACTAATATCAGATACCATGTCTCAAGTAATGTCTACTCTGCAGATAGATAGATCTTTAAGTAGTATCTACCATCCAATGTCTAATGGTATGGTCGAACGCCTTAATAGAACACTTAAAAACTTACTGGGGAAGATAACTGAGGATCATCCTCAAGACTGGGACAGAGTTTTACCTGCGGCCCTCTTCGCTTACAGAGAGGTACCCAATGAACATACGGGATTTTCTCCCTTTGAACTCGTCTTTGGCGCGCGTCCGCGTGGCCCTATGTCGTTGCTTCACGATCTCATAACATCTGACAATATTGACGATGACACAAAGTCATCCTACGAATATGTCATCGCGTTGAGACAAAAGATTATCGAAGCATGCAAATTAGCAACTTCTTCTTCTGAATTTGCGAAACAGAAGGCAAGGCAATTTGCCAATAAGAAGAGATGCTTACGACAACTTTGTCCTGGTGACAAAGCATTTGTATTACTACCTTGTAGGGAAAACAGATTACTTATTTCTTGGAAAGGTCCGTACGATATAATATCGAAAATTTCCGATGTCGACTATATTGTCGATATTGATGGGAAGCATAAAACCTTCCACATCAATATGCTTACTGAATTCCATGAACGTCCGGATTATTTGCAACCCATTTTCCAAGCAACGGACAATTCTCCAGTACAACATGGTCATTACTCATCACTGTCCGTGATACAGGATGAGGAAACAAGTTTTTCAGATGTAAATCTTCCTCTTCCAATGATCCCACTTCATTCCAGTGAATCATGGAAGAACGTTACTGTCTCTCCTGATTTGTCTCTAGGAGAACAGCGACAAGTTTCAACTATGTTGCAAACATTTCAGGATGTACTCACTGACATCCCTGGACAAACGAATGTCATTCAACATGACATTGTTCTAACTGACCATACTCCTATTAGGGTTAGACCTTATCCTATACCTATACATTTTCAAGCACAGGTCGAGAAAGAGTTGGATGAGATGATAGATTTGAAAATAATCGAACCATCCACCTCTGCATATTCTTCGCCGATGGTTATTGTGCGTAAAAAAGACAATAACATACGTCTTTGCGTTGACTATCGAAAATTGAATCAAGTAACGAAGTTCGATGCCGAACCTATGCCTTTACTGGAAGAGCTACTTACTCGACTCTCCAAATCTCATTTTTTCACTAAACTTGATTTGTCTAAAGGATATTGGCAAGTTCCTTTATCTGAACGCGCCAAACCTCTCACGGCTTTTTCAACACCTAGAGGTTTGTTCCAATGGAATTTTATGCCTTTCGGTCTTATGAACGCACCAGCTACATTCGTACGCATGATGCGCCGAATCCTATCTTATCGGTCAGATGTCATTGCATATCTAGACGACATCTGTCTTTTCAGCGATACTTGGGAAGATCACTATTCAGGGTTAGATGAATTGCTGTCTACTTTGCGTGAGCACAACCTGACAGCGAAACCCTCTAAAGCCTATATTGGTTTTAGCGAAATTTCTTTCCTAGGCCACCGAGTTGGTCATGGTTTCCTAAAGACAGAGGACCATAATACTAGTAAGATACTTAACATCTCAATCCCTAAGACTAAAAAACAGGTGAGAAGTCTGTTAGGTCTTATTCAATTTTATGGCAGATTCATTCAGAATCTATCCTCTATCATGGCACCTCTCTCAACACTTCTAAAGAAAGGTTCGCCTAATGTGGTCCACTGGTCTCAGGAATGCCAATGCTCTCTGGATAAGATTAAAACACTGTTTTCAACACCACCTATTTTAGTGCTACCCACTAAAGATAAGACATTCGTTCTTCGTAGTGACGCTTCATCCACTGGGATTGGAGCGGCACTAATGCAAGAGTACTCTGGAACTCTGCATCCTGTAATGTATATTTCCAGAAAACTTAATGCGGCAGAAAGGAATTATTCGGTTTTAGACCGTGAGCTATTAGCTATGGTTTGGTCGATCCTCAAACTACAGAGATTCCTTCTAGGCGCACATTTCATAGTAGAAACCGACCAAAAAGCTCTTACTGCTATACAGAGTAAGAATTTGAAGAGCTCGAGGTCTACTCGATATGCAATTGCTCTTCAACCTTTTCATTTCTCTGTGCGAGCTATTCGTGGATCAGATAATGTGATGGCAGACATTCTGTCAAGATGCCCACATGATTCCACATAACTATTAGGGCTTAGACTTCTTGATATGTCTAGTTCTATAGTAGTTCCTTTTCTATATCATGATAGATACACATTTGTAATTTAATAATATAATGATTGTATCACTACATAGCGGTTCATTGATGTTTATTCACCGCTGTGCTTTGATGATTTTTTCTTCATAAATCATAAATTTAAGATATCTAATACGAAATGATGATATGAATTTTTTAGGCATTGTGTAATTGCCAGAATTGTATTATACTTTGATGACACCTTCCTGGAAAAATATACTTGTAGAGAAATAATTTCTCTCAGTTTATGAGACACATTCTCACCAGTCGCTCCATAAGTCGACTTAGCCTCATATTAGGCGTTATAGGTATTCCTGATATTTTCATCTGCGCATTATTCATGCGTTGTGAGCCTATTGTACGTTGCTCCTAGATGTATTTCAAAAAAAAAAATGTTCCATTTTTTTTTCCCGGGAGGTGTGGTAAGACTGTTACGTGCAGTCTTTGATATCTTACAATATTATACATAGGTAATTTTTTAGTGCTTAAGGGAAAGTCATTATTGAGTTACTTCCCTTGAAAGTTGTGTCGGCTCTTTCGATCAAACTCCGCGGATAAATCCATTTTACTGCGATTTATTCGTTGTTTGGGTAATAATAGATTGTTCTTGCTTCAGAATATCTATGGCCTGAATTTATGTGTATTGTTTGTCTGAGTAGGACGAGTCTGTCTTATATCTGTATATCTTTACATATCTAAGTCGAACTATATGTTCTGTTGTCTCTAGAGTGGTCAAAGGCTATTCGGCGGATGTGTCGCTAGAGTGTGGGGTGATTTGGCTTCGTCCTGATAGGGACTGTGTGTGTTTCCTATGTCGGCCTGTCGCCGGGAAAAAGTGATCTCAGTATTTGTGGGGAAAGTGATAGTCGTCTAAACCTATCGTGTATGCTTTACCCCAGTGTTTATTCGTATTGCCAAGGAATGGCAGTTTCATATTTCCTATACCAAGGTAATCAAAGATACTCTTATGAACTCTCGATCGAAGCCACCATTTTCGATAGTTACGATTTGAATGTCTAAGAGAATATATTTGACTCGATGAAAACGACTTCGATTCCTAGCAGCACTATATCCTGTAGATTGCAGTCAATTGTTCATGATCAAATCTACAGAGCAATGAAATGTTTTATGAATGACTAACTTTAGGACAGATTCATTATTTGTATCCAAACGTGAGTGACAGCTCACGAGTGAAGCCATCTTGGAACCAAAACATGTAGTGACTTTCAAGAAGAGAAAAGGGATGCCCGTATTATCGCTTGTTTAGTCCAGAGATCACTGCTACACATGAGAACCCGTTATTAGCGGTTCAATATTATTATATGGAAAAATATGTGCTGAACATTATGTTGAAGAATCGTCGCTAGACGAGATTAGGTTTAGAAGCCATCTGAAATATTGTTTATAAGCTGACGTGCTCAGTCAGTGAAGTCAGATGATATATGTATGGGCGATACTGAGTGCTTGGCTACTGACAGTCCATTATACACTTATTCTACATGAGTGCCCATGTAACATTGCAAGACCATTTATCCACTGTACTATGATGTATTATGGCAACCTGTGATTTGTCACTATCTGTGCTGTCGAGTGTGTACGTCCAATTAAACTTTAGAAAAGGTACACAGTCGTTGGTGTCGATGACTTCCAGCCATACATGAGTGTGAGAAAAGAACATTTTTTGTCAACACCACGAACCTTTATCATCATTCGCACATTATACACTCAATCCATGTCTACACACCACTGCGTAGGTCAAGTTGACATTCCATACACTACAGTGGAGCAAACAACACCATAGAGATCTTATCAACTGATGATGATGATGATGTCTGCTTCCATCCACTTATATCTATCTTTTGGTGGATATCATTAACGGGAATAAAAATCCAACGTTATCAACCTTATCAGCATGTATTATCTTCCACACTGAAACGTACCGCCACCCTGCGGGTTTCATATCAATATATGTTCATTGTGCTTCTGTCAAGTACTTCAACGAATAGACCTAATTGGCTACGTTAAGCACACAAAATAGACTCTGGATCACAAGAACTGTGAGCGCTACTCACAGGTTCATACTAAATGTTCTGCAAGCTTTGCATAATAATTAAGTTATTTTACCTTGGACAGAATTCCGAGAAATACACTAATAACACCTGTCGTCATTCCAGACGAACAGAATAACTCTGGGGAGAATCACTAAGATCACAAGACTATCTTTTCCCCAGATAATGCAGAGAAGAAACAACGGACATCTTCGTCCGGCCAAAAACCAGTTCATCATCACAGACGGAAGTCTGCTCGGTTCGCGCTCAAACTAGCGCATGCGTAGACAGAACAGATTTGAGAACAGTTAACTATCCCGTCTTAAGAAAGAATAAACACAGGGAAGGTAACCCCTAATCAACCTGTGTCAGGGAGTTAACATACAGTTCTGTACCTTCGACCATCAAAAGTTTAAATAGATTTACATCTTCTGGAACCGACAAAAATGACGGCAATAGGGGGTCTTTAATTTTACAATAGATTCTCTCTCTGACTCCGTGTTTCTTCAGTTTCCTAGTCCCGGTGTTCCTTATTGTAGAGATTTCCTGTGTTTTGTAAGTCTTATTTGGTTCTCCAATAAAAGGTCCGGTTAACAAAAAGGAATTATGAATCTAGTCACTCTGGCGAGGTCTGATGTTATCTTGGCGAGCGTGAAATTCACAGTGAAATAAAACTGCGAAATGGTCAGACTATATTCTTATCTTCCCAAGCGTTGTTTGTTATGGAGTTAAATAAACGCTCCAATCATATTCAAACAGGTCGGGTTAGGTACTTTCAAAATATTTTCGACATGGAAAAATTTTGCAAAGGTCACTTCTCCCATATATGGTAATATTATGCTCGATGCCCTTGTGTACAAACGTACAGACAGATTGGGGGAACGCACATGACAACATGCCCACTTGTGTCACACAGACAGTAATCTCGTTATCTGTCGTATGAGTACGCAAACTCCGTGTTTGTCCAGCTGGGATACCACCCGACTCGCTTTATCAGCGGTTAAATCTAACACGCCGGCGACTATCTTATCTCAGTTGCTCACCGCAAGCCAGGATGACCGGGTAACAAACCGGTGACATTATCTGCAAGGAGTGTCACAAATGTTTGAACATACAAACTACTTGCTCCACAAGCAGAAAATTAACGAAGAAAGAAAGAAAGAAGGAAAGAAAGAAAGAAAAGTGCGATAATTGACAGCACATAATAAAAATCAGTATCCCAAATGTACCGATACTGCCGGAGAGAACCACAGATCGCGAAGAGGTCGTCCATTTCGTCACAAATGTCCAAATATAACAGACCTTTAGGTCTGGTGATAATTTTAATCATGTGAGATAAGATGTGAAAGAAAAGCCATTACAACACCAGGAGAGACAGAATGAGAAATGATGACATCACAAAAATGATGGGAACTACATCCTACATCAAGCATATAGACACAGAAAATAAAGTGGTTTGGCCATCTCATGAGAACAGAGCCCGATACATTACCACAACTCACCTACAACACTAGAAGGCTTGGGTTCAGAGCACGGGAAATACCAAGAGACAGATGGATAGACAACATCACAGACATCCTACAACAACAGCAGACAAGACGACACACGTGGATCGGGAACGCAAGCTTCAGCTCCCCACTACGCTTCACCGCAGTAGTGGAAGGAAATAAATAAAGGTAAGTCGTTTTCTTCTTCGTACATTGTCAGACGTCCACTTGAATGTTCTCAAAGAAAGCAGTAGTCAGTTTGAGGCTATTTGAATCCCCGTAAAGCTTTTCCACGAAAGGAGCTGGCGTCGGCCATATGCGCTTTCTCTGTACCGCATATAAGGGTATGATAAATGTAAAAGTAAGTGCGATCACTTTACTAACACTGGCTCTGAGAAAATATTACATCACCATCATCACGTTTTTTTTCGCTCCTTATAGACCCATGAGCCATCACAGAAGCTGGTCCCCTTGCGGTAAGCCTTGCACCAAGTATCTACATGATTTTGAAGCTGTGGTTTCTGTAACAATTTGTTTAACCTGATGAGTTGGCCAGCCTCATGCACACCCTTATATTAGTCCCATGGTACGACATGGCTGATTGAGTTGTAGGCCGATTCTGTCTTTGTCTCATCCGGCGGCCCCTGGAATAGCATGGGGCCCTCTGGAACAATACAGAGCCCACTGGAACAACACGGGGCCCCCTAGAACAACACGGGGGCTGAATATTACATATAAAGTACTGTACTTAATTTCGTCTCATTCTTCACAATCTTTAACTGTCATCCTGAATTGTTTTTTAAATGTGCTTGTGCGTGTGTCTGCGTTTGTGTGTTTGTGAGCTGTGTGTATTAACAATGTTAGATTTCTATAAATGTCTAGAACTAATCCTAATTTTTGCCTTCGAGAAATTGAATATTTTCTGTTCCCCCACACTCTCTTTAATAACCCACATTATTTGTTTTTTGTTTAATGCGATGTCCAAAAATAGATCACACGTGACCGCAGCATTAGCAAGAATAAAGAGAAACAAGAGAGAAAGAGAGAAATCACGGAAATATTTGCTGTTATTAAAATTAGAGGATGTTCATTGAGATTTTTTAAAATTTCGCTTTCTCTGAGCTCTTCCTCTTTCTCACTCACTCACTCACTCACTCACTCATTCACTCACTCACTCACTCACTCATTCACTCACTCACTCATTCACTCACTCACTCACTCATTCACTCATTAATTCACTCACTCATTCACTCACTCATTCATTCACTCACTCATTCACTCACTCACTCATTCACTCCCTCACTCACTCACTCATTCACTCACTCACTCACTCATTCACTCACTCACTTACTCATTCATTCACTCACTCACTCATTCACTCACTCACTCACTCATTCACTCACTCACTCATTCACTCACTCACTCATTCACTCACTCACTCATTCGCTCACTCACTCACTCACTCACTCATTCATTCACTCACTCACTCACTCATTCACTCACCCACTCACTCACTCACTCATTCACTCACTCACTCACTCTCCCGCTCTTTCTCTCTCTCTCTCTCTCTCTCTCTCTCTCTGTCGATCTCTCATTCTCTATTTCCTTTCTTTTTTTTAACTAAACCATCTTGCAAAAACAAAGCAATGCCTTTTTATTTGTATATACAGTTTGAGTGTTTGTACAAATATCATTAAATGGAAGACATAATACAATAACGACGGTAAATGAGACGATTTCGCATCTCGCTACCGCTCTCACGAAACGAGAGGCGGTCGAGAGCCGAACAGTCAAGGAAGGGTCGAGAGGTCATTGCGGGGAAAGAGGAGCGCGTGGGGGATACTTCAAGAACTATTTGTACGCGCACGACCGTCCACAGATGAGTAAATAAAAAAATTAAAAAAACGACGAACAGTGAGCATTGCGAACGATGACGCCTCCCGGGACGTGAAAATTGTATTAAAAAGATTTATATGATTAGAAATAACCGGAGCATTTAGAACAGACAAAACATAAAGAATACAGTAGAACTCCATTTATCCGAACCCCAATTATCCGAACATCCAATTATCCGAACACTTTTTCCAGAAAAAAAAAAAAAATCAGATGCCACAGTCACGTTAGACTAAAATTCTGAATCTTTTGATGCGGCAAACTTCAAATGTGTGCGAACAATTTGTAGAGAATGGGATGGCTAATGGTCGGTCGCTTACGTACAGGAAGTCAGTTAGATCATAAAGTCAGTTAATATCTGGTTTACCAATCCAGTGTACGTGTGCGTTCTAGGTAGAACACTGGCTAAACAGACAGTTCAACTTAAAATAATTGTGTCTGCTACTACAGCAGAATAATTTTGGTGTACAAGTATTTCTCTGTGCGATATGGCATCTTCCAGTAGGCCTAAAGCATATAAAAGGAACCGCAATGTTTTGTCAATTGAAACGAAAACAGAAATTATCAAGAGACTAGGACAAGGTGAAACTGTGTCTTCACTTGCGAGGATTTTCAATGTTGGGAAAGCTACCGTCTCTGACATCAAAAGTAACAAGGATAAAATTATGAGTTTTGCATCGAAATTTGATAGTGAAAATGGGTCGAAGAAACGTAAAACCATGAGAAATGCGAAAGATGTGAAATTGGAAGAGGCTTTGTATATATGGTTTGTGCAAAGAAGAAGCAAAGGGGAACCTATCTCTGGTTCTCTGTTGTGTGAAAAGGCACTTCAGTTCAACAATCAACTTGACGGTCCTCCTGACTTTAAGGCTAGCCAGGGATGGTTAAGAAACTTTAAATCTCGTCATGGCATACGAGAATTGGAGATTCAAGGGGAATCTTTATCTAGCGATGCAACTGCCGCTAAAAATTTTAAAGAAACATTCTTGGCTTTTTTGGAAGAAGAAGGTTATTCACTCGATGATGTGTATAATGCCAGTGAGACTGGCTTATACTGGAAATCATTGCCTCAAAAATCACTTGCATCTCAGCGCGAAGCAGCTGCCCCTGGGTTTAAAAAGTGCAAAGAGAGAGTAACAATTTTGGTAGCCGCGAATGCCAGTGGAAGTCATTGTTTACCGGTGCTAATGATCGGCAAAGCCAAAAAACCACGTTGTTTAAAGAATGTGACATGTCTCCCATTGTGTTACAAAGCACAGAAGAGTGCTTGGATGAATAGTGAAATATTTCTTGATTGGTATACAAATCAGTTCATCCCAAATGTGAAGAGGTTGAGAGAACAAGAAAAGAAAACTGGAAAAGTAATTCTTCTACTGGACAATGCACCATCTCATCCAGAGACGGATACATTGAATGCAGTTGATGCAAATTTTAAAGTAATTTTTCTGCCTCCCAATGTAACAGCACTGATTCAACCAATGGATCAGGGTGTTATAGCAAAGCTTAAAAAGATGTACAAGAAGGAAGTCCTGCGTCGTTTATTGTTGGCTGAAGATGAAGAAAGTGTGGTGGCGTTTTCCAAAAAGCTTAATCTCAAAGACTGCTACTATATGTTAGCTGATGCTTGGACCATCCTGTCACAAGATAATTTCAACAAGGCTTGGAGTAGATTGCTTGGGAAAAAATGAGGAAATGAAACTACTGCAGTGGACACAAATGATGATTGTATAAATGAAGTTGTGGAACTGTTTCAAGCAATGCCCGTATTTTCGGACTGTGACAAAGATGATGCACACATGTGGCTAGAAGATGATAATGATTCTGGTTTTCAGTTTTTGAATGACGAAGAAATTTTGTCTTTTGTGCAAGAAGAAAACCAAATACATGTAGTGACCGATGATGAAGACTCCTCAGAAGTACATGATGTACTTGTAGATTATGAAGAAAAACCAAAACGTCGACCAAGTCCTGAAGAGGCCTTTATAGCACTAGAAACAGCGATGGCTTGGTATGAGCAAGAAGATGACAGCTGTCCTACACAGCTTCTGCTGTTGAAGAGAATGCGGGACTTAGCAGCCAAAATGAGACTATCCAGTTTGGTGCAAAAGAGGATTCCTCATTATTTTAAATAGTGGGCTACATCTGTGCAAGTAAATATATACGTAAGTTGCGCCTGGTTTTGAATCGTTTGTAATGTTATTTTGAAAACATTTCTCTTTCTTAACAAAAATAATTAATACAAGTAGTACATGCACTGCAGTGTAATAAAAGATTTTGGTGATACAGTGATCTAATACAGTGTGGGTATTATTATTACAGTACAAGTAAATACGTTTTATAGTGTATTTTCCTTGTGATGGTTAATTATTTTTAGAAATATGTGTACATGTACTCGATACATTATGTAATCCAATTATCCGAACATTTGATTATCCGAACGATGCTCGGTCCCATGGGGTTCGGATAAATAGAGTTCTACTGTATATCAGTTAAAATTGGCTGTATGGATTGCAAAAAGGTCATTAACGATAATTATATGTATGCAAGTATGAACAAGAACGATCTTTTGGGATCATCTGAAGTAAGAGTTCCTGGTCGCAGCAAGCATTCTCGGAGCTGGTTAGATGGCGTGCGATGCACGAGCCGCATAAACTATGCAAGAAATATTTAATAATGCAAACATGAGTTTCTGACTACCTAACTGAGATAAATATGTGTTACCATAAATGAGGGGGTCGGGTCGATGATCACTCGGTTGGTGGGCGCTTATAAACAGAGGAAGATAAGCTACACAGAAAGAGAGATAAGAATTGAGACAAACAGGCAGGCAGACAGAGAGACGGACGGACGAAGGAATTGACCAGTAAGTGGATTGATGAATGGATGGATGTAAGGCTGGATAGATAGTTCTATATAGATAGTCATACAGACAAGTCGGTAGTTGGGTGGTTAAAGTTGGTAGTTAGGAAGGTAGATAAGTTGATGGTAGGACATGTAGTTAAATTAATAGATAGATAGATAGATAGATAGATAGATAGATAGATAGATAGATAGATAGATAGATAGATAGATAGATAGATAGATAGATAGATAGATAGATAGATAGATAGATAGATAGATAGATAGATAGATAGATAGATAGATAGATAGATAGATAGATAGATAGATAGTGTGACGATATTGCCTCCTCTGCTTTGCAGTAGTGGTCCAACAGTGGTCAAAACTCAAGAGTATCTAATATGGGCTTCAAAGGTGTATACCTTCGCACATAATTACTCTTGGCAGATATGTAGATAGAAGGTTAATGACTATTCTACCACAAAGGAGTGTCCATAAGATATTAAGATAAGCGAAAACAATGCTGCGTTTGGCTGAGCACGTTAATTCTAGAATCTGCGACAACTTTTGTGAAGGATTAAGCAATGGTTTGTGTCAGCTCGTTTAAGCCCTCACCTCTGATCAACAGACTAACTCGGGCGTTGGCGCAGCTGGCGAGTCCTTTTTAGAGCGTTATGCTAGCAGATAGATAATGTTGGCCCTTTTCAGGACTTAGTATCTATCAAGACTCTCGGGTTAGCAGTCAACAGGGTTGACTTTTTGGGATGGTAAATGCGCTCTGATATAACCAAATAGGTTGAAAGGAACGCGCCTCGCCAGAAGGAGACAAAAACCGAACCGAACCCACCTCTGATTAAGGGGAGGTTTAACCCCCAAAAATGAAGAATTTCATTGAAAATATCTGTTGCGTGCATATTTTGACGCACATATTACAAAAATCGATATGGCTATTTAATATGGGAAAAATATAGACATTCATTCATTTGTGTATGAAAATGCTGTCTATGGTAAAAGCGAGAGAATCCATGTTTGATTCACACTTTTGATTATAGGAGTAATCGTTCTGGATATTGATCCGGCGCAAGGATATTGCGCTTACGTTTGTACTTATTTTTTAGGGCCAGAAAATATATTAATTTGCTTATTGTGTTTATGGTCTGAATTCATATGCATTACATATAATTAGTACAAGTAGAATCAGTCCTGTATTGTATATTTTGGATGGGTAGGAGGGACTAGATTCTTGTTATTCCGGTCTAGCGGAAGTATGAGTTGTCTTGACAAGTCGTGATGAGTTCCGATGTACCGTGATAATGGCGGGTACGCACTTTTTCAAGGGGCTGGTAGATTCTTAAGGAAATATGATTCATGAAGTGGTTTTCTTCTAAAGGAGATGGTATCTCTACTATAGTTTATGTTAGAGACTCTCCTAAGGTACGGTACAATGTATAATTCGGACTCCATGTATTGCCAGACCCTATTTTGATGATCTCATGTCGATTCGACCTAGATGGAACATTGTGCTTCGTATCGCTAGGGTCGTGTTTTGTATCGACGAAGATGACAGACTTTCCTGCAGCGGTTATGGCTACGTGAATTAACCTGATCACCGTAGAGCTGTATGGAAACATTTATGAAATCATTTATATACCCATTATAAATTAACTCTGGCTTATATTCTCCTTCCTATGAATGAGTGAACGACAACTCAGGGAGGCAGCCATGTTAGATTTCGGTCATCATATGTTTTGATCACTGCCAAGAGAACAGATTATTTATCCTATTATCGGACAGTGACAGGGAGATCTCAATCTTGCTAGAAACCCCCCTTTCGTGGTTTCATAATATATACTACAAACTATGGACGTCAAGTAACTTTAGTTATTTATCGATCTGCCTTCACTGACGCGTTTAGTCAGATAGGGGGATGCGGCCATAATATATCATGACATTGAACTTTTGATGTACTGCCCATTATTTCTGAATGTGTCATGACTTCAGATCTGCTATGTATACCTACAAATTGATATGTCAACATACCATGATGTACTCGTATGTCCCAGTGTGTACGTCTGAATAAATTGAGTAAACAAAGATTCCAGCAGTCTGCATTGGTGCCTTGTAGACACAAGTGTATGAGTGGTTATATTGGTCAGCACACGAACAGTACACCATTCGCGGTAATCACACTCTACACTTCTACTTCATACATACACCATCCTGCGTCGGTTGAAGTGACCAAGTTTAGGGCCTGCTTCCCCTGGAGCCTTTGCCTTCCCTAACTCAGGACTAGGGTGAGTTACCCATTTACAGCTGGGTAGACTGGAGCATGCCTGATCTCAACAACACACCACTCTTCCTTACAGAGCATACAGACTGACACTTTACAGAGTGGAAAGAAGAAAAGAAACTTTACAGTGGCGAGCCAGATTCCTGGGTCCAGCTTACGCAGTTTTGTGTTGAGAATCACAGTTTACAGCTAAAAGAACATTTGTTTGACCACATCAACACCAGTAGGACAGCTATACAGTCGATGTCAGCTTGACCTGTATTACCGATAGGATGCTGTATCTAGGTCAGCGCTTGTTGACAGTTTTTTCGCTGTACAGACAGTATTACACAGGACAGTGGTATCAAGTGTAGAAAATATTTGGAGCAGTATTGTTGACATTTCTCAACGTACAGAAGAATCACAGTGTTGTTGAACATAAAGTGCATAGTTCATCGTTGGATCTTCATATGCTCAACAGAGAAAAATTGACAGTGTAATAGTTTAAAATTAAATCTATTACTGAATAAAGTGGCAAGTTATTAGTAATAAAATAAACTGTGCCTGCTTTACAACACTATACCTGCAACACATTCCATTCATGACATAAATTATATTGTATGCTATATGCTATTTATGCTTACATGTTATTTGTTATGTATTAAATTAGTTTATGTTCTGTGTGACTAGTACAAGGTATGCCGAGTGACATTGGTCTGGTACTAGTATTCTATAGGTACACATTTTCTTAATTGGAAATTTGTTAGCAACAATTTGCTGCTATTTCTGTTAGTTGTGATGAGGTGTTCTTTTCTTCGTTGTTTTTGTTAATAATTTTGTGTTCCTTAGTTTTGTTTGATTTGTTTGTATAATTGTAGGTCTCATCTTTCCTTTCATTTCAGTTTTTTACACCCTTATGTTTATACACTGTGGCGTTATTTGTCTTGTTATTTTATTGCAGTTATCATCACGGTTTCTGTGATCATTTTTTTTCATTTCTCCTATTTAATTTAATTTGATCTCTGCAAATGTGTTCATATTGTCTTTTCTTGTTTGTCCTTTGTAATGTCTTTAGTTGACATATGACGTATAGTGGTATACACTGATAGTATAGTACAGATCAGTACTTTATGATTGTTATTGTTATAAAACAAAATGTACAAGACCTTTGTAAGGCTTGTCTCCCAAAGTGATTGGTAAAGGGAAATATTTTTTCCACAGGTACTCAAGTGATCTTTGATTACATTGAGGTATACAAGACCTTTGTAAGGCTTGTCCCCACAGTATTTGAGATACAGTTATTGTTGTCCACAGGTACTCAAGTTATCATTGGTTATTATAAACCATACAAGTTTGGACTAAGACTAAGTCTATGGTATAGACTTGTCTCCCATTAAAGTGAAATAGGGTAATTTATTTACTTTTTCAGGTTTCTGATTTAAGAAGACAATATGTCTACATTAGATTATTTCATTGCACAAGGAAAATCTCTTGATAAGACTGGAAAAGACTTAGAACAATGGGCTGTTGCTCAATATGACAAAGCATTAGCTGCAGAAGAGAAAAAAAACTGCTGCTGCTGTTGAAGAAAGAAAAGCTGCTGCTGAGGAAAAAAAAGCTGCGGCTGAGGAGAGAAAACTTCAAATAGAAGAAAAAAAAGCTGCTGCAGAAGAAAGGAAAGCTCTAGCTGAAGAAAAAAGATTAGAAAAAGAAGCTGATACTGCTGCTGAACTTAAGAAATTGCAGATGCAAGTGGAGGAAAGGAGATTTGAGGCAGAACAGAAGAAATTAGAAGCTGATGCAGAGCAGAAAAAATTAGAAGTTGCTGCAGAACAGAAAAAATTAGAAGTTGCTGCAGAACAGAAAAAATTAGAAGTTGCTGCAGAACAGAAAAAATTAGAAGCTGCTGCAGAACAGAAAAAATTAGAAGCTGCTGCAGAACAGAAAAGATTAGATAGAGAAGCTGAAGAGAGAAAAGCAATAAGAGAACATGAGTTTGAATTACAGAAATTAAAATTGACATGTATGAGTAATGTTAATCAGGCATCTGGTGGTAATGGTAAACCCTTTGTGTACAAGGTCAAGGTACCAGCGTTTAACCCTACCAGTGATGACATAACATTTTGGCTTTCTAGATTTGAACGGGCTTGTCGATCTCATAATGTTGACAAATCACAGTATGTGAATCAGTTGTCTGAAAATCTAAAAGGGGAGTCTCTGAGTAAGTTATATTTTGTTGAAGAGGCCGACAAAGATAATTATGATGCTGTTAGGGCAGCTTTGATAAAGAGATATCAGCTGTCTGAGGAAGGTTACCGTCTTTTGTTTAAAACAATGAGACCTGAGGTAGGTGTAGAATTCTCAGATTTCATCTCAAAAGCACGAATTACACTTTCACGATGGATTGAATTATCCAAAACAGAGAAAACATTTGATGGTCTTACGGATTTATTGCTAAGAGACAAGGTCATGTCTTCTGTAAATAAATCATTCCTAGAGTTCTTACATGAGCGTAAACCTGGTACAATAAAGCAAATGGAAGAATATTGTGACCAGTATGCCACGGCACACCCTGACATGATTCTTAGTAACTCTAACATTAAAGAGAGTATGCCAGTTGCTTCGGCAACAGAATATAATCAGAATTACTCACACAAATTCCAAGGAGCTAAAAATAAATTTGATAAAAAGGTTAATTGGAATAAGTATCAAAACCAAGATAACCACTCAAATCAGAGTTCTTCTTCGAAGAACTGGAATCGGGCTGATAGTCCTCGACACGCGAGGGGTACCCATAATGTTAGAAATTCTCGGAAAGGGAGTAGCTATAGGAACTACCCAAGTGCTTCATGGAGACAAAAGAAACAATATTACAGGGATACTCAATATAATGAGCATGATGATTATGATCATGAATATTATGATTCAAACCCAAATAGGGGTTATAACAGAGGCAATAATAATTATAGAGACAATTATAACCGAGGTAGATCACAACACAAAAGACATGGTAAATCTTATTACCAGGCTAACTCTGCACAACAGGAGTTCCACGACACCGATAATCAGAATAATGATAAAAAAGACTCCAACAGTGTAGCAAATTCCGCTTTCGATTTTGCTAGAGCATCTGAGTGTTCGCAATGCAAAACATTATTCGATCCAACCACAGTGTCTACTTTAAGCTGCGGTCACCCGCTTCCCGCTCTCCATGCGTCAATTGCGCATAATGGAAGGGGTGCTCTTGTCTTTAATAGGGGCCTAATAGATGGTACTCCGGTATCAATTCTTTTCGATTCGGGGTGCACTACCATTGGAGTGAGGCAATCACTCGTAAATCCTTCTCGAGCTACAGGCAATATAGTCAAATGTGTAACATTTGGTGGCACATTGGAGAAGTACTCCACTGCCATTATCAATATTGCTACGCCTTTCTTTACAGGAGAGGTGCAAGCATGTCTCTTGCCGAATCCGATCGCTGATCTTATCATCGGTCGCATTCATGGAGTGAAAGAATGCACTCCACAGCAAATTTCTAATTGGGAAAATGTTAATATGCAATCTGCTAATGCAGTAATCACTAGGGCTCAAGCTCTTAATATGCCACAATCTTCACATTCTGAAGATAATGATGCGCAGATCCAAGATGATCCCTTGGAGATTTCCCACGATTCCTTTATCAAACAGCAGGAAGATGATCCTACTCTAAAGAAATTCTTTACTCTGGCAACAAAAGGTGATCCGAATAAGGATACAAATCGTAAATCTTGGATTACGATGAAGAATGGCGTACTTGTACGTATGGTACAAGACTCCGCTAAGTCCATTCATTCTCAAATCCTTGTGCCTAAAAATATGAGAGTTAAAATCTTACAGCACGCTCATGATTCGCAGTGTGCTGGACATATGGGTTTTTCCCGTACTAAAGCTAGAGTTCTTCAATCTTTCTTTTGGCCTGCTGTGAATAAGGACATACGAATCTATTGTCGATCTTGTAAAGTATGTCAAGAGATTAAATCCAGAGGTCCACGCCATGATGCACCTATTCAGGCTGCAGACATTCCCATTCGGCCATTTCAAAAAATGGCGATAGACATCATTGGTCCATTTAAGATAAAGTCTGCTAGAGGACACCAATTTATTTTGACGTGTGTTGATATGTGCACACGTTGGCCGGAGGCTGTTCCTCTAAAGAGCATAACTACTGCTGATGTCGCAGATGCTCTTTGGTTAATATTTTCTCGTCTGGGGTTTCCAGCAGAAATATTATCCGACCATGGTACCCAACTCATATCGGATACCATGTCTCAAGTAATGTCGACTCTGAAGATAGAGAGATCGCTGAGTAGTATTTATCATCCTATGTCCAATGGGATGGTGGAACGTTTGAATAGAACTCTGAAAAACCTACTAGGTAAGATAACAGAAGATCATCCTCAGGATTGGGATAGGGT
The DNA here is from genome assembly GCA_024509875.1 of Oreohelix idahoensis. Classification (NCBI taxonomy): domain Eukaryota; kingdom Metazoa; phylum Mollusca; class Gastropoda; order Stylommatophora; family Oreohelicidae; genus Oreohelix; species Oreohelix idahoensis. The sequence continues at coordinate 140,228 of JAMPIV010016248.1, forward strand.
TTTACCCGCGGCTCTCTTTGCATATAGAGAGGTCGCCAACGAACATACAGGATTTTCTCCCTTTGAACTTGTCTTTGGCGCGAAACCGCGAGGTCCTATGTCCTTACTTCATGATCTTATAACTGCTGATAATATTGTCGATGACACAAAATCCTCTTATGAATATGTCATCGCACTTAGACACAAGATTATTGAAGCATGCAAATTGGCAACTGCTTCTTCTGAATTTGCGAAACAGAAGGCAAGGGAATTTGCCAATAAAAAGAGATGTTTGCGACAACTTTGTCCAGGTGACAAAGCATTTGTCTTGCTACCTTGTAGGGAAAATAGACTTCTCATTTCTTGGAAAGGTCCGTACGATATAATATCAAAAGTTTCCGATGTTGACTATATCGTCGATATTGACGGGAAGCGTAAAACCTTCCACATCAACATGCTCACGGAATTCCATGAACGTCCTGATTATTTACAACCTGTTTTCCAGGCAACGGACGATTTTCCAGTCCAACATGGACAGTACTCATCTCTGTCAGTAATACAGGATGAGGAAACGAGTTTCTCGGATGTAAATTTACCTTTTCCAATGATTCCTCTTCACTCTAATGAATCATGGAAAGATGTTGCAATTTCTCCAGAATTATCTCCAGGAGAGCAGAAACAAGTTTCTACTATGTTAGAACAATTTCAGGATGTCCTTACTGACATTCCTGGTCAAACTGATGTCATTCAACATGACATTATTCTTACTGACCATAGTCCTATAAGAGTCAGACCGTATCCTATCCCGATACATTTTCAAGCACAGGTAGAGAAAGAGTTAGATGAGATGATAGAGTTAAAAATTATTGAACCATCCACATCAGCATATTCTTCGCCGATGGTTATAGTACGGAAAAAAGACAATAACATACGTCTTTGCGTGGATTATCGCAAATTGAATCAAGTGACTAAATTCGATGCTGAACCTATGCCTTTACTAGAAGAGCTACTTACGAGACTATCGAATTCTCACTTCTTTACTAAACTCGATTTGTCTAAGGGATATTGGCAAGTTCCACTATCCGAACACGCCAAACCGTTTACTGCTTTTTCGACGCCTAGGGGTCTATTCCAATGGAATTTCATGCCTTTCGGTCTTATGAACGCCCCTGCAACATTTGTACGCATGATGCGTCGAATCCTATCTCATCGCTCAGATGTCATTGCGTATCTTGATGACATCTGTCTTTTCAGTGATACTTGGAACGATCACTATAATGGTATAAATGAACTATTGTCTATCTTACGCGAGCATAACCTGACAGCGAAACCATCGAAAGCATGTATTGGTTTTAGCGAAATATCTTTCTTAGGACACCGTGTTGGTCATGGGTTCCTAAAAACAGAAGACCATAATACAAGTAAGATACTTAACATTTCTATTCCTAAGACTAAAAAGCAAGTACGAAGTCTCTTAGGTCTAATACAATTTTATGGACGATTCATCCCGAATCTGTCCTCCATTATGTCACCTCTTTCTTCCTTGCTAAAGAAAGGGTCTCCTAATGTAGTCCATTGGACTCAAGAATGTCAATCCTCTTTGGATAAGGTTAAAACTATGTTTTCTACTTCACCTATCCTAGTATTGCCTTCTAAGGATAAGACATTTATTCTTCGTAGTGACGCTTCATCCACCGGGATTGGAGCTGCACTAATGCAAGAGTACTCTGGAACTCTGCATCCTGTGATGTATATTTCTCGGAAATTAAATGCCGCAGAGAAGAATTACTCGGTCCTAGACCGTGAATTATTGGCTATGGTTTGGTCAATCCTTAAACTGCAAAGATTTCTTCTGGGCGCGCATTTCATTGTGGAAACTGACCAGAAAGCTCTTACGGCTATTCAGAGTAAAAATCTGAAGAGCGCGAGATCAACGCGATACGCGATTGCTCTACAGCCATTTCATTTTTCGGTGCGAGCTATCCGTGGGTCAGAAAATGTGATGGCAGATATTTTGTCTAGATGCCCACATGATTCATAACTGTTATACAACTTTGATACAGTTGTTTCTATGTTGAAATGTGTACACATATGTAATATATCATATATTGATTGTAACACTACTTAGCGGTTCATTGATATTTATTCACCGCTGATCTTTCAATGTTTTTCGTCTTTGATGATCATGATGTTAAGATATCTTAGATGAAATTTATGTATAAACTAATGTGGAAATTGTGTCATTGCTAATATTGTAGTATGCGTTGGTGACACCTCTCTGGAAATATTTATACTTAGAGAAGTACTTTCTCTAAGGTCATAAAACTTATGCTTATCATCTGCGCATTGTATTGGTGCGTTGTGAGCCTATTGTATGTTGCTCCTAGATGTATTTCAAAAAAAAAATGTACCATTTTTTTTTCCCGAGGGGTGTGGTAATCTGTTGCGTGCATATTTTGACGCACATATTACAAAAATCGATATGGCTATTTAATATGGGAAAAATATAGACATTCATTCATTTGTGTATGAAAATGCTGTCTATGGTAAAAGCGAGAGAATCCATGTTTGATTCACACTTTTGATTATAGGAGTAATCGTTCTGGATATTGATCCGGCGCAAGGATATTGCGCTTACGTTTGTACTTATTTTTTAGGGCCAGAAAATATATTAATTTGCTTATTGTGTTTATGGCCTGAATTCATATGTATTACATATTACACTGACAAACAACATTTTTCTTTCTTATATAAGAATAAGTGTTCTTAGGTCAGTTTCTTGCGCTGATTTCAAATTTGAAATCCGTTTATCTCTATCACGTCGGGTTCTTAAGATATTTGTGAATAAATATATTTTTGGGAAACCGTTATTTGCTCCGTTTCATTTTTACTATATAACTTTTTAAAAATTAATAAAATGCAAAATAATTCTACTTTTTATACTGCTAAAAGATGCATGACATATGTTACGTTATATTTCAAATAGTTACTGTATTTTGAAATAATTCTGAGTGAAATATGGCTTCTAGAAGTTGTAGAAATTCGGCTGATCTGTTCTGTTGCGTGTGCGGATATTTTACCGATCGTGTTCACCAGAAAAACTTTACACCATTGCTAAAGAAAGCATATGAACTTTATTTCGATTCGAAAGTTGATGATGCAAATAAATCTTGGAAGCCAAATGCAGTTTGTTCGACTTGTGCAAATACATTGGCAGGTTGGTTACGAAAATCGCCGAAGCATAAGTCTATGCCTTTTGGAGTGCCAGTAATATGGCGTGAACCGACAAATCACGCTACTGATTGTTACTTCTGCTTGACAAATATCTATGGTTTCACTTTTTAAACTAGAAAGTCTGTGGTTTATCCAAATATTGAATCGGTTTCGAAACCAGTGCCTCATGATCCAATCACGTGTCCGATCCCAGTTCCACCAGAACAATATCCGTTGGACGTGAATGAACCATCAGAAAGTGATAGTTTACCTGCTTTAGAAACTAATTCTGACTCGGATTATGTACCGGTGAATGATGGTGTTCACTTAATTAACCATTCAGAACTTTCAGATCTTATACGTGATCTCGCTCTCACCAAAGGACAAGCGGAATTACTCGGTTCGCGACTCAAAGAATGGAATCTTTTAGCGCCCAATACTCCGATATCTAAATTTCGTCATAGACACAGAGAACTTGTTCAATACTTTGAGATGGATGATGACATTTGCTATTGCAAAGATGTAAAAGGTCTAATGGTGCACCTCGGTCATGAGCACATAGTCAACGAATGGCGACTTTTCATCGACTCTTCCAAGACTAGTCTAAAAGCCGTGTTATTGCATAATGGAAATTTATTTTCATCAATTCCAGTCGCCTACTCTGTTCATATGAAAGAAACTTATGACAATATGGCTATACTTTTGGCAAAAATAAAGTACAATGACTACCAATGGCGGATTTGTGGAGACCTAAAGGTCATTGCAATTCTCACGGGCATGCAGACTGGGTATACTAAATTTTGTTGCTTCCTATGTGAATGGGACAGCCGCAACAGACAGGAACATTATGCAAGAAAGGTGTGGCCTATCAGGGATCGTATGCAGCTCGGGCATAAAAATGTAATACACGAGCCATTAGTTAACAAAGACAGCATCATTTTACCACCGTTACATATAAAGTTGGGGCTCATGAAGAATTTCGTAAAAGCGTTAGATAAAACGAGCAAAGCTTTCACTTATCTTCGAGAAAAGTTTCCGCAAATTAGCGATGCAAAGATAAAGGAAGGTATCTTTGTAGGACCTCAGATTAGGAAAGTTATTGCAGACAAACAATTCGAGAACTTGTTACATGGTAGTGAACTTCGCGCATGGATGGCATTCAAATCGATCGTCGATAACTTTCTGGGAAATCACAAATCTGTCGACTATGTGCATATTGTTAAGCAGTGCATAGATGCATACAGAATTATGGGCTGTAACATGTCCCTCAAAATCCATTTGCTCGATTCGCATCTTGACTTTTTCCCTGACAACCTTGGCGAAGTCAGCGATGAACATGGAGAACGATTCCATCAAGATATCGCCGTAATGGAGTCACGTTATCAAGGACGGTGGAGTGTGACCATGCTTGCCGATTATTGTTGGATGCTTCATCGCGATGTACCACATGCCATTCACCGACGAAAGTCGACTGCAAAGAAATTCAAGCCTACATAACTGTTATACTTCTTGTACAAATGATGTTGTAATACTGTATGCGTTGTTAAAAAACTTCAATTGCGTATTTCTAGAGATCCCGACCTGATAGAGAAAAACGGTTTGCAGATTTAAAAACAGCGCATTAAAATTGACCAGAAAAACATAGAAATGTTAGAGAAAGAAAAAAAAAAATTTTTTTTGTTAGTCAGTGTTATTAGTACAAGTAGAATCAGTCCTATATTGTATATTTTGGATGGGTAGGAGGGACTAGATTCTTGTTATTCCGGTCTAGCGGAAGTATGAGTTGTCTTGACAAGTCGTGATGAGTTCCGATGTACCGTGATAATGGCGGGTACGCACTTTTTCAAAGGGCTGGTAGATTCTTAAGGAAATATGATTCATGAAGTGGTTTTCTTCTAAAGGAGATGGTATCTCTACTATAGTTTATGTTAGAGACTCTCCTAAGGTACGGTACAATGTATAATTCGGACTCCATGTATTGCCAGACCCTATTTTGATATCTCATGTCGATTCGACCTAGATGGAACATTGTGCTTCGTATCGCTAGGGTCGTGTTTTGTATCGACGAATATGACAGACTTTCCTGCAGCGGTTATGGCTACGTGAATTAACCTGATCACCGTAGAGCTGTATGGAAACATTTATGAAATCATTTATATACCCATTATAAATTAACTCTGGCTTATATTCTCCTTCCTATGAATGAGTGAACGACAACTCAGGGAGGCAGCCATGTTAGATTTCGGTCATCATATGTTTTGATCACTGCCAAGAGAACAGATTATTTATCCTATTATCGGACAGTGACAGGGAGATCTCAATCTTGCTAGAAACCCCCCTTTCGTGGTTTCATAATATATACTACAAACTATGGACGTCAAGTAACTTTAGTTATTTATCGATCTGCCTTCACTGACGCGTTTAGTCAGATAGGGGGATGCGGCCTTAATATATCATGACATTGAACTTTTGATGTACTGCCCATTATTTCTGAATGTGTCATGACTTCAGATCTGCTATGTATACCTACAAATTGATATGTCAACATACCATGATGTACTCGTATGTCCCAGTGTGTACGTCTGAATAAATTGAGTAAACAAAGATTCCAGCAGTCTGCATTGGTGCCTTGTAGACACAAGTGTATGAGTGGTTATACTGGTCAGCACACGAACAGTACACCATTCGCGGTAATCACACTCTACACTTCTACTTCATACATACACCATCCTGCGTCGGTTGAAGTGACCAAGTTTAGGGCCTGCTTCCCCTGGAGCCTTTGCCTTCCCTAACTCAGGACTAGGGTGAGTTACCCATTTACAGCTGGGTAGACTAGAGCATGCCTGATCTCAACAACACACCACTCTTCCTTACAGAGCATACAGACTGACACTTTACAGAGTGGAAAGAAGAAAAGAAACTTTACAATATCAAATTTTAGATACATATTGCACTGGAAAGTACATTCATTTGCCCACATTTCTGTATGTTTATTTTCACTAAAACCTTTGTGGATGATTTTATATAAATTTTTAAAGTATGTCAGGTAAGTGTATTTTTACCTAATTATATATGTAAAATATACAAATTGGTATATTTGTGATGCTATATTGCTTCTAATGCATGGGTTTTAATTTTCGGTACCATATTCATTTCCCTGAAGCAAACAGAATTCAAGTTTTTCAAACATAGTTTCATGTGCAAAAATAATTTTGACTGGCTAATTTTTATTAACCATGGGGTCCTTTGATGGGTCATCGAAATAATAACGTGGCTGGAGATATTCCAGTAGAGTGGTAGGGTACCTCCTTATACGCAAATAAAGCTGCAGGTAAGAACGAATCACAGGATTCTGGTTTCTCCTGTGCGAGCTTACATAAATTTGTAAGTAGAGTCCCGTTATATCTTTCCACTTGTCCAATCGATTGTGGATGATAAAATGTGCGGACGAGAATATTTTGAAAAATCCTAGAAACTTCCTCCATTAGTTTCCCTCTGAACTGTGAACCATTGTCAGTTAATATCTGATAAGGGTATCCTAATCTTGTGAATATTGAGAGCAAAGCCTCTCCTACATGTACTGAGTCTGCTGAGGGTAGAGACCTCGCTTCCCCCCACATAGTAAATGTCTACCAGAGAAAGGATGTATTTTTTCGGAAACTGACAAAAAGCGCATACAGTCTGCTGAAATGAAGAATTTAATGAAAATTAAGCTGCAAAGTATGACACAGAACATGGAATCAATAAAGGAAAATACCAGAGATGACTCCTACATAGCAGGGGGATACTGAGGTGAGTAAATTGTGTGTAAAAGTGTAATTCCTCCCTTTTTTCTTAATTTTCTCAAAACCTCATTTTTCACACAAATGTGGGCACGTTGCCCATGATTTTTCAAAAACTATTAGTGATACTGCAGTAAAGTTTGGGCAACATATTGTACACATAGTGCTCATTAAAATAAATTAAAATAAAGGATATATGTTAACAAACTACAAAACTGTTAAGAAACAGCTAAGATACCCCCCTTAAAAATTTCAACTTTTTTTCGATTGGTATGTTAAAATCCAAAAAAACTCAGATATCAAACCAATCAAAATTATTGTAGTATACAATTATTATTATATATTAACAAATGAAACAGCCAAATTTCATAACTTAAGTTGTACTCACATTTGAGATATCGTGGGCAACAAAATACCCAAAAAAGCTAAAATTTGCCTTTTTTTCACTGTTTTTCCGCCATAGAATGCAAGTTTTTAGTATATACCTCAATGTGTTGTATTTTTTTCAGTCATTTTGCTTGTATAAATGACCAGATATAGATATTAACTTATAATTCTGTGTTTTTCATTTTGGGGGTTTAACCTCCCCTTAACTCAGGGGAATTCTTATTATTCTGGTATAGCTCAGTTTAGAGTGTGTGTAATAAATTGACTGAGACAAACATGCATTAACTTTAAAATGATTAAATCGAAGTTAAATTTGTAAATTTACAAATAACAAAATTAAATAATCACTTAAGTTTTAACAGTTTGAAAATAATTTGAATAGTTATGAATCAATAAAAGTTATCATCACGGTCGTGATAGGAGGTAAATGTTTTTTACATGAAGTTCAAATGGCAGCATATATTGAACTTAGCTTCCAATGACGGTTTTGCTCCTTCTGATGGGTTGGTTCTTTTTACACTGCTCACACTCGTCGCTGATCAAGGTTGTCGGGTGTAGCTCGTTTCCCAGAAATGTCAGGGAGAGTCTACAAAGTTGGTCCTTCGTCTTAAAGCTCAGGCCACTGTTCCCTTCTTGTTCTAGAGATAGTACTTTCTGCTGGTACCACCAATAAAGAATAGACACGAAACGTGCTTCTGAGTATTGCGTTTCCCGACACATACTTATGTGTCCCCTTTCTTCTATTCTACCATCCCATTTACCTCAGAATTTACCCTAGATGAGAGTTAAATTTAATCCCTCGGGATAAAACTGCCTTTTACAATTAAATTGAATAGCTTTAGCTTCACATTACATTTAAATGAAAAGGTTAATAACTCAGATAGAATATATTTACATTTACATTTCCACTGATTGAAAAGTGTTCACAATATAAATTGAATATGTTTTCATTTATGTTTACACTGATTTGAAAAGTTTGAAACTTCCTTTAATTTTAAAGTGCATATGTTAACATCGACAGTCACACTGGTTTGAAACTGTAAGTATTATACTTATAATGTACATCATTTCTTTCATCTTTTCCTCCCTGCTCCGTATTTAACCTGGGACTATTTTTGCGTTTAGTTCTCTTTAAGAAACCAGCAATAACGCAGTCACCAGCCCGCGTAGTGGTGGTTCATGAATCATCATTCTATACGCTGAGGTTGCCAGCCTCAAATGACTGGGACATTCACCAGCCATTTTCACATTTTAAAATTCACATGGTAATATACATATATATGTTAATTCACATGTTAGTAATAAAATATAGAATATAAAATTACAACTTTCGCCAATCCTGACTCACATACTTTTTGCTCAGTTGAATAAAAGAGACTTGAATCGGCTCTTACACGCGTCTGGGGTGTCGTTAATTTAATAAGTTCCCTCTCTGACTTTGTGTGTTTCCTTCAGTTTCCTCAGACAGCGGCTTTCCTTACTAAAATAAAAGAGATTTCTTGGGCTGTTTTTGTAAGTCCTGATAAATATTCAAATAAAAGGTGTTCGCTCTGATAAAATGGAATTCTGAATTCTAGGCTTCACTCTGGCAAGGTCTGGTGTCGTGACAAGCGATCTTCACAGTAGCTTTAACTGACTGAAATGTCAGGTTATATTCACTGCCTTCATACACATTCGTAGTTATGAAGCTCAGATGATCAGCCAATCTGATTTGACTATTTTGCATCACTCATCTAGTGCACAATTTCAAACATTACCTTTCTGAAAATGGGCTGTAAACATCCGATTGCCCTGTGTACCGACTAACGAACACGTCGTTAACCTCATACGACAACGTGTGTCAGATGTAACATATTATTACTTTCGCTAAAGTAATGTGTCAGGAACCACTTATCATGGAGAACACTCCAAGGGTTAAACCGCTGCTGTGTGGGTTTATAATATTAAACTATAGGTTCGCCCTCCTAAGGGTATGACCACACAAACAATGGCTGACAAAAGTAATAACCACTTTTAAACAGGTACTTCCCTTTAATGAATAAATACGCACAACAAGGCCTCACACGGCCATTATAAACGCATCAAATACAACTATAAAGATACCAATGTAAACCTGTCTCAGCAGCTTAAACTATCATCTCCACACACGAAGATACAAACTATGCCTCAAATGCCTGCTATGAATATCGCTCACCCGAGGGGCACAAGCTATGACAATGACACACTCATAATCATCGTCATTTTATCAAACTACGGCCTGTAGATAATACCATCCAGACACTTCAAATGCTCTAGACTAATTAACGCAACTATCATAAAACCAGAAAACATGGCAGGCTTACAGATACTAACAGTATCCCAATATAGAACACACAGTAATCAAGCTGGCTAAGCAGAACATGTCCTTCCCGGACAAGAGGCTGACTTCTCAATAATATTTTTGCGCCTTTTTACTCCGACTTCTGGTAGTCACATGACCAGCCGGGTGCACTAACTCCGCCAGTTCGTTCGGTCTTTCCCGTCTGGCTTTTCAACGATTACTAGACATAAAATGCATGGCGAAATAACGCTGTGACATCCACCCTCCCTTTAAGAAAGAAAACGAAGTTTTTTTCCCTCTGGAGGATGCTTCGCCCGACCCAAATCGGAGTCTTGACGACCATATGCCACTAACAGCATATCCTCATATGAACAGAGCGTGCCATTGTCATCTCCTACTACTGTCGGTACTGCATTCTCCAACCAACCAAAAAACAACAACATGAGTACGAAGTAAGTTACCTAAGGTTCCGACAGCCGTGAAAAATGACAACGAATGCCCTCCCCTGGTCAACCATAACACAGTGCCTTGTATACTAATAGCACCTCCTACATAAGCAACGATTAACGTTGATATCGAAATAGCACAAATAATGTACTTTCGTACAAGATTCAATTATATACTAAATTGCCTTTATGACGCCATAATACATGAAATTCACAAGCATAACATTTAGCAGCAACCACGATCTTTATTGTACACAGAAACAACACTACAGTGGTTGCAATTATTTGCTACCCGATATCACATGTAAACACTTCACCACGGAACGCTCCTGTACTTACCACAACATTATAACCTTGACAGAGCGTCCGCTACTACATTATGTACTCCCTGAATTGGAAGAATAGTGAAACGGAATTGCTGCATTAATAGAGCCCACCGTGTCAGATTAGCACTGGTAGACTTAGCCGACTGTAGAAATAGCAGCGGTTTATGGTCTGTCTCTGAATGGCGAGGGACACCTGTTTCTGTACAAGAAAAGGGATACTCACGTAAAATCAATGTCAGGTTAGACATTAACAATAACCTGAGATTTTGCCTCGAGTATTAGCGGGCGTACGAAAAAAAAAGGTCTGTCTGAAGGAAGAAATGCGCTCACAACAGACATCTTGCCAGCTTAGAGACGGCCCACACGATCGCCAGGCATTCCCTTTCGATCGTCGAGTACCTTGTCTCCGCTGGCAGCAACTTCCGACTGAAGTACAACACCGGAGGAAGTGATTCTTCATGTTCCTGCAGTAAACAGGCCCCTCTGCCCACCGAGGAAGCATCGGTGTGTATGATCAGTGGTTTATGTAGATCTGGCAACCTCAAAATGGGTTCCCCTGAAAATACTTCTTTTATTCTAACCAGTGCTTCTTGACATTTATCAGACCACCTTACTTTATTTTTAAGTTCAATCAGTTGCTCAGCCACAATAGAAAAATTAGGAATGAATTTATTATAATAGTTAATGAGTCCCACTAAACTCTTAACCTGTCTCTTTGTCTTCGGCACCTGCAACTCCAAGATTTTGGTCACTGTGATTCCTTCTGGTTTTATCACATTATGGCCGACCACATGACCCAGGAATCTAAGCTCTGCGTACTCAATTGACACTTTGCTCGGACGAGCAGAGAGACCATGTGTCTTCAGACATGTTAATACAGCGAACAATCCCTCCATATGCTGGTCCCACGTGTCATGAAAGACGCAGATGTCATCGATATACGTAATTACATCGTTCATATGTCCTAAGAGTTTCCTCATTATTCTAACAAATGTTGCGGGTGCATTAACTTGCCCAAAACACATGTAATTAAATTGAAAAATAACTCTCGGTGTTGCAAATGCCGTGAGAGGTTTTGCCTCTTCGGATAATGGCACATGTCAATAACCCCTTGACAGATCTAGTTTACTAACTCGCATGGGAGAGTTTGGTCAGAAGCTCCTCCTGATTCGGCATAGGTGTCGTAGATTTCCGATAGGAGAATTAAGACTAGGTTTGGTCCCTTCTGAATAGGTTTGAATAGGTGATAGACTCAGTGAGAGTTAGTGAAAGGTAATAGAATTTCCACACACGTGAGATGATAGATTTGATATAGTGGCTGTCTCTGAAAGCGAAAAGAATTCTTCTCTCTCTCACCTATCTTCTACAACAGTTGTTACAGCGTCAGACAGACTACACCAATATACATATTACGTATATTTCTATCACTCACAGGCACGCACATACACGTGACGACAGGTAAACACACAGACGTGGGAAAACTATAACAATGATATATATATTATCTAGAACGAGCTGACCAAACACGATTATTAAGTTCAAGAGCGATTTTATTATCAGGAAAAATCGGCTCACAACATCAAAGAAAGTACATCAAGGAAAATACATATACACATAGTCATAAAAAATCAAGGAAATGTTGCAAGGATGATAGCCCCGTTATAGTGTTAACTCTAGGTTTAGCCCGGCCCCGTTAAGAGAACAGATGATGGCGCCCGAGTCACAGATACATAGGGTTTGAGTCTAAGAGTTTTCTTTGTTTTATCTCGTAATTATATGCACAGAGTTTGAAAAAAAATCTGATTTAACCTAAGACAAAAAAACACAAGAACTCTAGCCTTAGCAACAAATTATGCAGATTGAAAAAAAAAATTAGGACAGCAACAGGGTGTCAAAGATATAATAGTGAAAATATCACTCAAACCAGCGTACACTCATTCATTCCGCCATGGCTTCTCATTCAGGTACTCACGACTTTGCTCGCTGCCTCTTGGAACACATTGATTTTAGATTTTCACACAGACTCAAAAAAATGCAGTCTTCTGCCAAGAAGTCCCCAGTTCCAAAAGACGTATTTAACTCGGAGTCTCCGGGAACGACTACTTGGGTGTGCAAATTTGTTCAAATGTCTGATTAAGTCACCTAACAATTATTCCAGGCGCGGGAGTTAGCAGAGCACAGTGTCAATAGCGTAGGTTTCTAAAAATGATGAATGTCAGGTCGGTGCCTTCCCTCAGTATAGGATTCACTTTAGTCACACCACAGATTTGTCCACAAGATATAATCTAGTCGGGAAATGATTGTTAATATTCACGCCACCAGGCAGCAAATTATATAGAGTTTCTAGAAGAAATTAAGTGCTGGCTCCAAGGTCCAGTATTTATCATTACAGTCTTTGAAAACCCGTTATAGGGATATTAGTATTTCTGTCTAACTTGCACCGTCAGATCAGTGTTACTTGAGAAAACCCACGTGGTTCAAAATAAGGACTGTCTATTTCTTCACAAGTATGGAAACTACTACTAGGTGCTGGTAAAGTTAGGGTCACCCCAAAACTTTCACTGTGTGGAGGAAAAATAACACATATAATATAATAAACAGAATCTGTACTGGTTAAAACTTACATTTAAACTTGCAAGCAGAGAGCTTTGCTTATCATTTAAACTTCCCGTGACGTAAGTTATATTTAAAAATCAGCAATCCTCATAAATTAAGAACACGTGCGTATTCCGTCACCATTCATGAGGCTGGATTCTAGAGTTTATACGTTAGTTTAGAAAAATACACTCGACTGAGTATTAGCAGTTAAATTAAATTTATAAATAGCTACAATTGCCGTTATAAGCTAGAAATTTTAATTTTATTCTGCTTTCCACTGAATGCTTCCCTAGAAAATATAATAGCCTACCACTTTATTTCTCTTCTGCGCTAAAGAAATAGATTAAAATGAATTAAGCGATTTAACACTTTAACACTCACAAAATCTATATATCTATCATATTAATTACCTCAACCACAGAATTACAGGTAGTCGCACAACTTAAGAATAAAAATGCTGAAAATATTTCTGGAAGTCTAGAAGTTCGACAAATTGCCGAAACAAACTGAGATCTTCGCTAACAGCTATTCTGTTTTCGAGCGACCTATCTACTGTGGAGTCTATGAGCGAGAATGAAATTAAAGTTTCAAACTTGGCCAATATCTTAAAATCAGACAAAGGGCCCAAACTTATTTCGCCAAGCGAAATTATCTCCCCTACTCCCAACATTTACGTCCGCTTAACGCGTGTCGTAACTGTCACCTACTGACCACGATGTACGCGTGTCAGTTTCAAATCCCAGACAGCCTGACTCCATTTCAGGGCAGTTTTCACACTACAGCTGACCATGGCCCAAGTGAGCGCCGTGTCAGTTTGGGATTTTCCAGACAAATGTCTGGATACTGACCGGTGCAGATGTAAAGTATCACACCTCACCGGGACTAATGCCGAGAAGAAGCTCGCGCGCTCGGTGAGAATGTAGACGATTTGCTACGTCCTATGTTCAGCGAACCGACTTATCACGCCTTCTGACGCCCTGCAGCCCTGACATCTACGTAATATCGTCCTAGCGCGATTCTCAGTTTATGAGAAAGAAACAGGTAAAGTTTGCGAATTATATGAAAATAATATTCGCAAAACGAATGGATGAAAAATATACAGGAAAAAAATGAAATACAGAGATAATAAAAGAGAGAATTTGGGTGAACGAATAGGAAGAAGATGTAGGAAATTAAATGAATATAAACCCTACGTGACAGAGCCTCCCCCCTTTAAGATATGGAAGCACTCCATGTCTACGTTATGGAGTTTAATTTCCTATAACCGTAGCTTCGGGGTGTCTGTCCTCTTCCCTCTCATCTTCCCCCTCCATCTCTGTCCAATGCGCGCTTGAAAGAGCGTCGCCGCTTCTGACATTTTTGAAAGATTTCCTGTGATAGCGGTGGAATATCCCTGCCACTATCATCATCTTCGTCAGTTTTGGCGATCGTCAGGAGATGGTCGGAGGTTGGCACTGGTTTTTCCAAGTATCTCTTTAAGAGATTTAAATGGAAAACCTTCTCCTTTCCTTCAATAGAGATCTGGTAGTTAGCCTTAGAAATCTTTTTCAGGACGGTAAACGGCCCTTGCCATCCGATCTTCAGTTGGTTGTTCTCAGTAGGGAGTAACACCAAAACTTTCTCTCCTGCTTCCAGTTCTCTCTCTTCCGCGACTTTCCTGTATCGGTTAGCGTGCTTTGTGCGAGCTCGCTTAAAGTTAGTCGTTGCTAGGTCCCACCCTAGTTTCAACCTTTCCTTTAAAACCGACACATATTTACTTGCTGAGACAACTGTCTCATCAGCCTTCTCGTCTGTCAGAGACTGAAGTAAGGCTTCAAGCGGGCCCTTAATGGGTCTGCCGAATAAGAGTGTAGCTGGCGGAAATCCTGTGGAAGTATGAGGAGATTCTCTGTAGCCAAATAATGCTGCAGGAATACAGAGATCCCAATCTTCAGGTTTCACTTGTGCCAGCTTACTTAGCATCATGGTGAGGTTTCCATTAGCACGTTCCACGAGCCCATTTCCGGCCGGAGTATATGGCTTAGTGTGGATGTGCTGGGTCCTCAAGATCTTAACGATCTCATCCATCAACAGGTTTCGGTATGGAGATCCATTATCCGTCAACACTTGCTGAGGGAATCCCAACCGAGTGAAAATCTGCACGAGGGCTTCTGCGACATGCTTGGCATCTGCGCATGTTAGCGGGATAGCTTCTGCCCATAAAGTGCATGTATCGACTAAGGTCAGGATGAACCTGTTCCTTCTTTTAGTCCTTTCGAAAGGACTAAAATGTCGATCACAACCCGTTCGAATGGTGTTCCCATTATTGGCATTTCACCCATGTGGACTGGGGGTGTCCGTTGCTTGGGTGGTACACGTTGGCACTGGGCACAGGATTTGACGTACCTGATAATATCAGTATTCACTCCTGGCCACCAATAATGAGTGGTTATACGTTGGTTTGTGGCGTTCTGTCCCATATGTCCGCTAAAGGGAAGAGAGTGCCCCATTTCTAGGATTTGGCTTCTGTACTGTTTCGGTACTAGGAGCTGGTTGTAACCTTGGTCAGGCTTGCCCGTTCTCCGATAAAGTACGCCATCCTCAGAAAAAATGTCCCCGTGCTGTTTGGGTTCCTTCGCCATGGGCAGTTTCCTAAAGCAGGGTGCCAAAGTAGGATCCTTTTGTTGCGCTTCTTTAAGTTCCATAGGTAACAAATTAGGCGCAGGCTCCCGTTCCTTCTTGGTTTGCCCTCTTGTAGTTACTGCTGCCACAATCGGCTCTTCCGGTTTCCCAATACACACGTATCTCCCGCCAAGTATGACTGGGTAGATGGGATCATCCATAACAGCCGCTTTGATCACACCTCTGACAAAGTCAGAGTGTATCTCCACCAATGCGATGGGAAGCGCTGTAGGTGCATCACTCTTACGAACTCCACAAAGTTGGACGGTCTCTGCTGTCTCTTGACCGGGTTTGACCAGGTTTCTGGCAACAATGCAATCATAAGAAAGCCCCGTGTCAAATAAGCAAGAAGTTTGAGAACCGTTCAAAGTAACAGTACCTCGCGTTGAGGGTCTATCCCCAACAGGTTGGGAATCACTGTCAATAATTCCGCCTTGCGAGACTGTCAATAAGCATCCGATGCGTTTCGGCTCGGTGTGCTCGGTCTGATCATATGTCCCGTGCTCAGGGGTTCTCCCTTTGCCACCTTGTCCTTTCTGGCTACGCTGCCATGTAGGGCGGTCGGGTTGATCAGACTGTTTGGGGTGGTTGGGGTACTTGTTCTTGTAGAACTTGGATTTTTCAGGAGGGGGGTTTTGAGGTCCAGTTTCTCTGTGGTTGTTTTGGTTAGAAGCCTGAGAAGATTGCTCTAGGTTATGTTTTCGAAAATGCTCCTCTGTCGGTTTCCGCTTTGTGGCCGGTAGTTCAGCCAGCGCATTGTGATAACGCTCAGACTTTTCCAAAATGTCTTCAAGTTTTTCTGCCCCCTGCTCAGCGAGAAATCTCCGGGTATCAGCAGACAAAGTGTTCTTTATTTGTTCAGTTAGAACAAGTTCCTCAAGACCTTCATAGGTAGAGGGGAGCTGCGAAAGCTCAAGGCACTTTGTTAGATATCCCTTAAGACGAGATGAGAACTGGTGAAAAGTTTCAGAATTCTCTTTCCGGCTGTTGCGAAACAGTTGCAAAAACTTGCGAGCGTTCATTTCAAAGCGCTCCAGTAACGCTTTCTTCAACACATCGTAGTCGTCTTGTTGGCTACTTTCCAGCTTAGAATAAACATCATAAGCAGAACCTTTTAGGGCCTGGGAAAGTTTCATATTCCAACGCGACCTCTCTAACCCGTACAGAGTTGCAATTTTCTCAAATTTTTCTAACCATGTGTCAATCTTCTCATTTGGACAAGGAAAGATTCAAGAGTGAAAGACATAGCATTTAGTTGAAGAGATTGAGTGTTAGCAGGGTCAGTTAAGGAAGAATGAGGAGAAGACTCTCCATTGCTGGAGGTAGAGGCAGCACCACGACTTTGGAATTCTAGAGTTTTAAGAGCCAACTCGTGCTGTCTCTGTTTCTCTTTTTCCTCATGCTGTCTTTCCTTCTCTCTTTCCTCATGCTGTCTCTCCTTCTCTCGTTCGTTCGCCCTGCGAATTTCCATTTCTTCCTCAATCTTCTTCTGCTGTAATAGACGGTCTGCTTCTTCTTTCCTCTCCGCATCATATCTCTCAAGTTCGTCCCTGACAAAAGCTTTCGCTTCCTCTCCTTCCAGTCCCTCCTCTCTCGCTTCGTCCCTGAGAAGTTGTCTAAGCTTTGCCCTCTCGGCCATATTATGTCAGTGACTGAGACTAGTGGAGAAAGAAATTAGGAAAAAGGATACACTGGTTCCTACCACTTACGAGAAAAAAAATTCCAAAAATTCAAAAGATGATATCCTTAACCCTGGGATACCTCCTCCAAAATAAAATCTAACTATCGCTGCTATTATCGGCAATAAAGCACTCAATGCAAAACACGACTACGCCAAATAAATGGCAGTTAAGATTTTAACTGAAAAATAAGTTGCTACAGTGGAAAAGCAAAAGAATATTGCAAAAATTAAAGAGAAAAATAATCCCTTAATTTTTAAAAATCCACTATAAGTTCGCCCCTGAAGTCAGATCGGGTAAGGGAGGGAATTAATCTGGACAAAAAGTCCGAAACACACTCCTTAACTTAGTTCAAACGCCGTTCTGCCTCAGTACCCAGTGAATGTTATACACTCACCACTTTACCAGCATTTAGTATTACAATCAGCAGTTAACATATATCCCGACAAATCAACCTGTAACCAAAATGTATATTATTCAAAGATGCTGTGGAAAAAAAACTTATTAGTTTGTGTGGTCAGCACGCCCGTAAACAGATCGCTAGTCTAGGGGGTAATTTTTTTAAAAAGATACACAACTCACAAGACATCACACTCTTACTCTATTACAGAATAAGAATCTTAAATACAAAATCCAGATAGACGAGTCCACGTTTGTCGTACTCGTCTTCCTATTCTAAGTTCAAAGACCGGAAACGAGCCCTCATTTGTCGTAGATTTCCGATAGGAGAATTAAGACTAGGTTTGGTCCCTTCTGAATAGGTTTGAATAGGTGATAGACTCAGTGAGAGTTAGTGAAAGGTAATAGAATTTCCACACACGTGAGATGATAGATTTGATATAGTGGCTGTCTCTGAAAGCGAAAAGAATTCTTCTCTCTCTCACCTATCTTCTACAACAGTTGTTACAGCGTCAGACAGACTACACCAATATACATATTACGTATATTTCTATCACTCACAGGCACGCACATACACGTGACGACAGGTAAACACACAGACGTGGGAAAACTATAACAATGATATATATATTATCTAGAACGAGCTGACCAAACACGATTATTAAGTTCAAGAGCGATTTTATTATCAGGAAAAATCGGCTCACAACATCAAAGAAAGTACATCAAGGAAAATACATATACACATAGTCATAAAAAATCAAGGAAATGTTGCAAGGATGATAGCCCCGTTATAGTGTTAACTCTAGGTTTAGCCCGGCCCCGTTAAGAGAACAGATGATGGCGCCCGAGTCACAGATACATAGGGTTTGAGTCTAAGAGTTTTCTTTGTTTTATCTCGTAATTATATGCACAGAGTTTGAAAAAAAAATCTGATTTAACCTAAGACAAAAAAACACAAGAACTCTAGCCTTAGCAACAAATTATGCAGATTGAAAAAAAAAATTGGACAGCAACAGGGTGTCAAAGATATAGATAGTGAAAATATCACTCAGACCAGCGTACACTCATTCATTCCGCCATGGCTTCTCATTCAGGTACTCACGACTTTGCTCGCTGCCTCTTGGAACACATTGATTTTAGATTTTCACACAGACTCAAAAAAATGCAGTCTTCTGCCAAGAAGTCCCCAGTTCCAAAAGACGTATTTAACTTGGAGTCTCCGGGAACGACTACTTGGGTATGCAAATTTGTTCAAATGTCTGATTAAGTCACCTAACAATTATTCCAGGCGCGGGAGTTTGCAGAGCACAGTGTCAATAGCGTAGGTTTCTAGAAATGATGAATGTCAGGTCGGTGCCTTCCCTCAGTATAGGATTCACTTTAGTCACACCACAGATTTGTCCACAAGATATAATCTAGTCGGGAAATGATTGTTAATATTCACGCCACCAGGCAGCAAATTATATAGAGTTTCTAGAAGAAATTAAGTGCTGGCTCCAAGGTCCAGTATTTATCATTACAGTCTTTGAAAACCCGTTATAGGGATATTAGTATTTCTGTCTAACTTGCACCGTCAGATCAGTGTTACTTGAGAAAACCCACGTGGTTCAAAATAAGGACTGTCTATTTCTTCACAAGTATGGAAACTACTACTAGGTGCTGGTAAAGTTAGGGTCACCCCAAAACTTTCACTGTGTGGAGGAAAAATAACACATATAATATAATAAACAGAATCTGTACTGGTTAAAACTTACATTTAAACTTGCAAGCAGAGAGCTTTGCTTATCATTTAAACTTCCCGTGACGTAAGTTATATTTAAAAATCAGCAATCCTCATAAATTAAGAACACGTGCGTATTCCGTCACCATTCATGAGGCTGGATTCTAGAGTTTATACGTTAGTTTAGAAAAATACACTCGACTGAGTATTAGCAGTTAAATTAAATTTATAAATAGCTACAATTGCCGTTATAAGCTAGAAATTTTAATTTTATTCTGCTTTCCACTGAATGCTTCCCTAGAAAATATAATAGCCTACCACTTTATTTCTCTTCTGCGCTAAAGAAATAGATTAAAATGAATTAAGCGATTTAACACTTTAACACTCACAAAATCTATATATCTATCATATTAATTACCTCAACCACAGAATTACAGGTAGTCGCACAACTTAAGAATAAAAATGCTGAAAATATTTCTGGAAGTCTAGAAGTTCGACAAATTGCCGAAACAAACTGAGATCTTCGCTAACAGCTATTCTGTTTTCGAGCGACCTATCTACTGTGGAGTCTATGAGCGAGAATGAAATTAAAGTTTCAAACTTGGCCAATATCTTAAAATCAGACAAAGGGCCCAAACTACTTCGCCAAGCGAAATTATCTCCCCTACTCCCAACATTTACGTCCGCTTAACGCGTGTCGTAACTGTCACCTACTGACCACGATGTACGCGTGTCAGTTTCAAATCCCAGACAGCCTGACTCCATTTCAGGGCAGTTTTCACACTACAGCTGACCATGGCCCAAGTGAGCGCCGTGTCAGTTTGGGATTTTCCAGACAAATGTCTGGATACTGACCGGTGCAGATGTAAAGTATCACACCTCACCGGGACTAATGCCGAGAAGAAACTCGCGCGCTCGGTGAGAATGTAGACGATTTGCTACGTCCTATGTTCAGCGAACCGACTTATCACGCCTTCTGACGCCCTGCAGCCCTGACATCTACGTAATATCGTCCTAGCGCGATTCTCAGTTTATGAGAAGGGAAAACAGGAAACGTTTGCGAATTATATGAAAATAATATTCGCAAAACGAATGGGTGAAAAAAATACAGGAAAAAAATGAAATACAGAGATAATAAAAGAGAGAATTTTCGGGTGAAAGAATAGGAAGAAGTTGTAGGAAATTAAATGAATATAAACCCTACGTGACAATAGGCTCTGCGTACGCCACCGTGATGTTATTAACCTTCCGAAAATCAATGCATACGCGAACAGACCCGTTTTTCTTTTTCACCACTACCAACGGGAAGGAGTATGCCAACTCAGCGGGAGCGATAATGTTCGGCCGGACCATATCATCGATTTCCTTTTCGATCGCCGCCTTATAGTGCAGCAGTATCGGATATGGTTTCAATCTTATCGGCTGATCATCGGTCAGAGTTATGTCGTGGACAATCAAGTTAGTTCGTCCCGGCAGATCGGTGAGGACTTCACTGAAATCCCTAAGGATCGCACGCACCTCCGTTTTTTTGCTCGTGTGACAGATCTTCACTGATCGAAACGTCCACCCACGACTCAGATGGAGGCAGCGGAACAAGTGACAGATGCAGGTTCACATCATCACAGACTCATCGACTACTACCGGCGCCGCCGACTCTGATCCACGCTCTTCCACGGCATTTACCACGGCTTACAATTCCGCCGGCCGTTCCACGTATGGTTTCAACATGTTCACGTGGAACACCTTCTTGAGGACCTGAGACCGACTTTGCCAGGAGATGCTCAACCTGTCCTGCTTCATAGGAAGAAGTAGCAACACTTGTTCTCCTGGCCGAAGTGATATCAACCTCGTCCCTTGGTTCGCGTATCGTCGATACTGAATACTTGCTTGTGTTAGCTGCTCACGTGCTATCGCACACGACCTGACTATACGCTCTCGCAACTCGACGACGTAGTCATACGCAGACACCGCAGATTCTTCTGTGTGCTTCCCCACCATTCAATCCTTCAAGACATGCATAGGACCCATGGGTTTTGCACCATATAGCAGTTCAAACGGGAAGAACCCTGTACTCTGAAGAGGGGCCTCTCTGTACGCGAAAAGTATCGCCAGCAAATACCTGTCCCAATCCTGTGGGCATTCGGCGGTCACCTTCGCAGACATCTGCCTAATTGCGCCGTTCAGGCGCTCACAAACCCCGTTCGCCTGAGGGTGGTAGGGAGAGGTGAACGTCTGGGCGATACCCAACAATTTCGTGACTTTGGCAATTTCCTTGGAGATGAAATGTGTTCCCCTATCCGAGAGAATGCACTCTGGGAACCCGAATCGACTGTATAACAGCTGTAGCGCCTCTGCTACTGTCTGCGAGGTGACCGATCGCATCGGGACCGACTCGTACAATCTCGTACACAGATCTACCATGGTGAGGATAAACCGGACACTTCTATCAAACGCGAACGGTAACAGGCCTGTTATGTCGACAGCGACTTTCTGGAAGGGGCGAAGTGCCAAGTCCACTGTCTGTACCGGGGCCTTTGGGGATCTGCCCCTGTATGCCCTCTGCTGGCACACCAGACATGATCGACAATATAATTTGACGTCCCTATTACACACTGGCCAAGAAAATTGCGAGAGCACCCTATTTTGAGTCTTCGCAACACCCATATGGCCAGAAAAAAGATAGTCGTGTGGAACCTCCAATACCTTCGGTCTCATAGTGCCTGGTACCACGACGTGGCGCAAAAACTACTGTTGCCTAAAGAAGCTTACTTACTTACTTACTTAGTCGTTACCCTTCTTACGTGAGGTGTAGAGGTTTGGAAGAGAGAGAGCGCCAGATTATCTTATCGGCTGTCTTCCTCCTGGCCAGGTTCCATTCTAGTCCTCGGTCCTTCAAAGAATGTCTAATGTTATCCTCCAAGTGGACTGGGTCGTCGTGGGGGTCTGGATCCCTGGCTCTTTGTTTCCCATGCTTGTCGTGGGAGCCGATCTTCTCCCATTCTGCAGACATGGCCAAACCATCTTAGTTGGGACTGTTCTACTTGGGTCTGCAGGGGGTGGGATTTTAGGCCTTGATGTATCGTCTGGGTGCCGACCATGTCTCTTCTTGTTACTTCAACCACCTTCCTCAGATACCTCATTTCTGAGGTTTGGATCTGGCTTTTGTGGGTTGTAGTCATTGCCCATGACTCGCATCCATATGTCAAGACTGGGACATAGGTGGAGCGGTATACAGCCATCTTCGTTTTCTTACCAACCTCTCTCTTGCTGAGGAATCCTCGATTTATGGCCTGAAAAAGTCTCCCAGCTGCTGCTTTTCGAGTGGCCAACTCTTCTTTGATGCCTCTCTTTCGGTCTATAATAGCTCCGAGGTATTTAAAGTGGTCAACCTGCTCCAGGACCTGTTCTCCCAGCTTTATCTGATGTCTTCTTTCTTCTCGTGATATCATTATGGATTTTGTTTTAGAGCTGCTTATGACCATCCCTATCTTCTCCAGCTCTTCCTTCCAGACTTGCAAGTTGGATTGGAGATGTGCCTCTGATTTAGCAATCAGGGCAACATCATCAGCAAATGCCAGCTCTGAAATACAGACCTGTCTCATCTTCCACTCACACTGAATACTTTCTTGTTCTCTCCTTACATGCCTTGATGACATCGTCCATGAGAAGTATGAAAAGATAAGGTAACAGGATATCACCTTGTCTTACACCAGTGGTTGTCCTGAACTCTTCTGACTTATGGTTTGCCGTCCTCACATAATTTCTGCAAGACTTGTAGAAGCTCTGTATAGCATGAATCAGAGGTGCTGGAATGTTCTTCCGTGCTAAACAGTCCCAAAGTTTGCTCCAGGGGACCCTGTCAAACGCCTTTTCCAGATCTACGAAACAAAGATGGATCTCACTCTTTTACACAAGGGCCTTTTCACTCAGCTGTCTGATTGCCTAACGAAGCACCGTGTCAAAATCTGGTTCTTGTACTCGAACCAGTAACGGGATGTCTTTGTCTGCCTTACATCTCCCGTCTCTGCCAACGCGAACAGTCTCTGCAAAGACCAATCAGCTCTTTGAAGTTGCACGAAGCGGACAACCAATGTGCCCTGACCCTCAGGTAGCACCCCCACCGGGGACGACGTGCTAGTGGCTTCTCGGGACTCCTGCATCTCATCTGCACTCGCCTGTGCCCTAATGAGCACCGCATTAGCGAATAGTTGCCTATTCATTTGCCATTTTTCTATTTCGTCCCGTGCGCAATCACGCACCCCTCGGACGTTACCGACAATCAGGTCGGCCACAGGCGCCTCGAGAACACACGCACGCACCGTACCTGACAGGAGAGGGGTTTCAATCTTCACAATAGCTAAAGGGTAATGCTCCACATTACCTCCGACCGTGATGCACCTTACTGTTTTCCCCGTCAAGCATGACTCGTCGATACAGGATCGGCGTACCCCTATGGTAGTACATCCCGTGTCTCTAACCACGGATACCTGCTTCTGCTGCACAAAACCTGAATGCAGATCGAGTTTCCCACACAATTGTCTAGAGAAGACAGACAGGGTGGGTATGTCCACATATCAACACCGGTTTCCCATCTGGAATAAATAACTGTTTGCAACCTTCACAATCCTCGTTATTGACGGTGTCTAGCACGCACGCCGCGTTAGCATTCTCCGCATTATTGCCGCACCTCTTAGCTATATGCCCTTTGTCACCGCACTCCTTACAAATAATATCTTTCCTCTCCTGTGGACTATGATTTGGTGATGAGCGCGCCTCGGAGTCAGACCCTTGACAGTCTGACGATCCATCTCTGTGTTTGGATCATTTACCTTTATATAAACCTTTATATTTGTCGAGAGAGACCTGGAAGCGCACCTGTTTCCGCGCTTGGCATCCTTCTCCGTCGCTATCGCTTCCCGAGTGTCGGTTGTTCCACCTGTACTGGAAATTCCGCTGCGGTTTAAAGTTTTCATAACTACCCCTGCCTGGCTGATAGGGACGGGGCGACCTACCAAACCTCTGCCTCGGTGACCTGTCGGCACTTCCCACCCGACGTTGCCACGGTTGGCGATGGACTTTGCCGACGCCTACAACTAAGGCGTCTGACAGACCAGACCGGTGGATGGGTTTGGCAGCATGGGTAAGGACGTAGTGGTGCCCCAATTGGGCAATCGACACAATTTCCTTAGGTTATCATTCCTGGTGAAATGCTACTAGCTCTGACGAGCATGACGACAAAACATTGTCCCGTAGCACCAGGTCTATCAAGCCATGGTAATCCTTGGTAATCCCCTCCATCTCAATCCATCTATTTAGCAGAAGTTTGATCTTCGAAATAAAATCTTCGAATTCCTGGTCTACACCTGGCATTGTGTTTCTAAACCGCTCCCGGTATCCGCCAGCCGTCAAACGGAATTTCCGGAGTAACCATTCTTTCACCTTGTCGTAATCCGCCCGCTCTTCAGCGGGAGGCTATAAAAGGTCTCCATCGCAGGCCCAACTAATAAAGTGGATAACACAGATGGCCACTCGTCTTTGTTAGCCTTCCAGGTCACTCATCCGGCCTCAAATCTCTCAAGGAAGAAGTCTAAACTTTCTATCTTGTCATTAAAATTCGTTAGACGCAGCCTAACGGGACGATGGGACTCCCTCGGAGTCGAGTTCTGACCCCTCGCACGCACTTCTATTCTCTTTAGTTGTATTTCCTTATCAGCTTCTACCTGCAGTCTTTTTTCCTCAGCTGCAAACCTCTTATCCTCCATAGCTACTCTCATTTTCTGCTTTTCAAATTCTAACTCTCTATCCTCTTTCATCTTCCTCTCTTGTAACTCTTTATCTTCTTTCATCTTCTTCTCTTGTAATTCCAACTCCCTTCTTCTGAACTCTAACTCTTCAGCGCGAGCATCTCTTTCCTGCTTCTACTTCTCAATCTTCTTCTTCTCCAAAGCTTCTTGAATTTCTTCTGACTGGCATTCTGCCTTGGCAAAAGCCATCAGTTCTTTCCCAGTGTACTCACATTCTTTGCCTATCAGAATGAAACCCTGCAAGTCCATGATGTATACTCACGATACCCAATACTATATATAACTCTGCTCCTTCTGATATAGACTCTCACTGAATACAAATCCAATTCAGTGCTTCAATGCAACTACTCAATAACATGTACACTCCACCACCTCGATATGTCAACACATGCCTCTCTAATTACAAGGTGTACAATAATGATATATGAATAGATAAGTCACTGCTAACTCATGTGTACCGTCTCAAAGTACAACCATATGGATGTATACAAAACCTACTTCACCACTCAACTCAGTATGACCGTTCTCTGCCTCTTCGCTTATGTCTACTAACTCTCTAGGTTTGGTCCTCCAGACAACTTAATCTCTGTGATACAACTGAAAAGACCCTTATTATAGTCAATAGTTGTATCTTACTAGCTTATAATACCCACCGCAACTATACCACCTCACAACTGTAAGGGGCACCGATCCGAAAACTGAACAATAAGTCAGCTTTTACACAACAGTGTCTTAATAGAATCCACACTGGTGCTGTACTCTGACAATATTTCAGTTCTACCTAGTATGTTTACATACGGCTAAAATGAACACTCCACAGATGAGAAGACACACACTAAACACCACGATAACTAACAGTCACGACGAATAAGATGGCAGACAAAGCTATCACACAAACTAGCCAACACTAGATCATACCAACCAAAATAAAACTAAATAACGTTCAACCAATAATAACACTGTATCATATAACTATATTCACTATGGATAAAATTATGACCCAAAGTAAAATGAAATTAGAGTTACAGATCCCAAGTAACCCACTAATACCATATAAAGACACAGATTAAGTCTCTGCAGAAGAAAGAGAAAAAGAACAAAACAAAAGAAAGGAAAAAATAAGAAACAGATGATTGTAAAACTAAAAGAAAAATGCTTATCGCTATATACTATCCTAACACGACCCCACCAGAAAGGTCCCAATAACCTAGAATAAAAGACTGTACCATAAATTGTACCGGATGGATAGAACAATAAAGGAAGACGGAATTAATGGGAAAAAAAGAAACGAGAGCAGAGAAAAAACAACAACCAATTACCATACACAAGTTCTAAAACAATAACTTAACTGACAATCCAGCGATGCACCACCACGTAGCTCCTCAGACACAGATGATGGTAGATGAAAACAGTACAAATCAGTCTCTACAAACGGCATCCAAATAGTAAACTAAGTTCTCTACGGTGTTATCACAGCACTATCCACAGCAAGAATAACGACCGTAGACGCAATAATGTCATGGTGACTAAACTTCTTCACTAGTATACGTGCCAGATAATAACGACCAAGTCCTTTGGCACAGTGATGCGCATAATATATGAGCACAGTTCGACACACTCCGTCATTTCAGAACCCAGCAGCATTCTCTCTTCAGAACAGTATATTCCAGTACCACGCAGATCAGCAGACTTCAGGAACCAGCATCCCATCAAGCGGTACTGGCACACTGATCGAGGCATGGGTAGAATCCCTCTGGAAAGTCACATCGGTAAGGCATGATGACGTCAGAACTCAGCAGGAACGCAGTGCAGTCAATAACAAATACTGCAGAACGAAGACGTAATGTTCCCCAGGTAGGTAGAGCAGAACGGACGATGACACTACTGCAGGTTGGATACGTGCCCATCAACGATTGCGATGATCTGGAACAACATCACATACTAGGTAGTATGCATTACCAACTACTAAGAGGACCTGCACGCACCCTAAGATGCCCCCACTACCAATACCAAACAAAAACAGACGTTCTAATCTCCTCTGCTGACACCACAGTCAAGCACCAGAGCCCGAAAAACTAACACCAAGCACACAAGAACTTCTTATCTCCTATGCCGACACCTTTATAAGGCACAGAAGCCCATAGCCCTACAAGGACCAACTATATTGACCTTCTTGCACAACTAACCTCCGCTGCTCCGTCTGGATCACAAACTTCCTAGCACTAACCTACAAAATACGCCTTGTAATATATCAAATTGTGATGCTCGACACCAGCTACAACCTTATTCTACACATTGTAGCACCACTCCTATCTATAACCGGGAAACCTAGCACAAAAGTGTACTTTCCAAAACCACCATAGAACACAATAAATCTCAAATATTATCCGTACTGAAAACGCCGAACTTTTACTGTGCGCTCTTCCGAAACTAGGTCAAATACCGCGGACGGGTTAACACTAGAATGAAAATAGCTCACTGATACTGCCTAACACCAAAACAAACACACTGCTGCGAACACTGGCAAACATGATGAAGTGTACACAACTCTGCTACACCTTACTATCAAACTTCTCATATGTGGGCATAGAAACTTAAAGCCTCTATAATGTAAAATATTAGCCCCAAGGCCTGTAGGCTCACAAAAGAACCGGATAAGAGCTCTCCAGCTGTCAGGAACCACTTACCATGGAGAACACTCCAAGAGTTACACCACTGCTGTGTGGAATTATAATATTAAACTTTAGGTTCGCCCTCCAACGGGTATGACCACACAAACAATGGCTGACAAAAGTAATAACCACTTTTAAACAGGTACTTCCCTTTAATGAATAAATACGCACAACAAGGCCTCACACGGCCATTATAACGCATCAAATACAAGTATAAAGATACCAATGTAAACCTGCTTCAGCAGCTTAGACTATCATCTCCACACACGAAGATACAAACTATGCCTCAAATGGCTGTTATGAATATCGCTCACCCGAGCGGCACAAGCTATGAAAATGACACACTCATAATCATCGACATTTTATCAAACTACGGCCAGTAGATAATACCATCTAGACACTTCAAATGCTCTAGATTAAACAACGTAACTATCACAAGACCAGAAAACATGGCAGGCACTACTCTTGCAGTATCCCAATATAGAACACACAGCAATCAAGCTGGCTAAGCAGAACTTGTCCTTCCCGGACAAAAGGCTGTCTTCTCAAAATTATCTTTGCGCCTTTTTCCTCCGACTTCTGGTAGTCACATGACCCGCCGGGTCGGCTAACTCCGCCAATTCGTTCGGTCTTTCCCGACTGGCCTTTCAACGATCACTAGACATAAAATGCATGGCGAAATTACGCTGTGACATAATGTCTTATATGTTGCTTGAGCACAAACAAAATAAGTCTGTTTACAACATTGGTGGAGACGCACACATGCCTTAGAAGTGATTAAGCAGAAAGCACTGGGCGATGTACGTGTTAATCTGTGTACTGATATCGGCTGCGCCTGTGATTAACCAACTTGGTTGTCGATAATGTTCTCTCAGCCGCTCCTGCAAATGTTTAGTGTTATCATCCACAAGGAGTGTCAGATAAACAGACACGACACAATATACTGATAGTAGCGAAAGAATGTAGATACAAAATATCTGCTCCAGTGGACACAGAAAGAAAAGGGTGCGACTCGGAAACATCGCAATAAAATCAATACAAAATGTACCGATTACTGCCATAGTGAAACAATTAGGAAGAAGTAGGGATCGCCCCAATCCATTCTGTGACAGACACATAGAAAGATAGATAGATAGATAGATAGATAGATAGATAGATAGATAGATAGATAGATAGATAGATAGATAGATAGATAGATAGATAGATAGATAGATAGATAGATAGATAGATGGATGGATGGATGGATGGATGGATGGATGGATGGATGGATAGATAGATAGATAGATAGATAGATAGAAAGATAGATAGATAGATAGATAGATAGATAGATAGATAGATAGATAGATAGATAGATAGATAGATAGATAGATAGATAGATAGATAGATAGATAGATAGAAAGATGGATGGATGGATGGATGGATGGACGGATGGATGGATGGATGGATGGATGGATGGATGGATGGATGAGTAGGTGACTGGAAAAGTAGGTAGGCAAGCAGACGAGCACACAGTAGGGCAGCTAAGGCAAGCAGGGGCACATTCTCCAAATGTGCGTCTTTTAAAAAAAATCCTTTTCATACTCACCAACCCAGGTTCCCACAAGCGAACTCATATAAATTATTCCCAGCGCGAAGACAAAAGCTGAACACTAAGAATAATTTACGATATTTCGGTCTATTTAGTTACTACATAATGTGCGCAGTGTTTTCACGCATCCCCTAGTCTTGAATAGAGTGACGTCTTTTCACAGTCTAATGACGGACATTCTCAGCCTTCTAAAATGGCTGCCCACTTGGTTTAAACTGAATGACGCTGTGAGAGAAACAATTACAATACGTAGAACGTCTGATTGACAGAATGGTTAGAGCGCTGGTCTCTCGCGGCAAAGGTGCCGGGTTCAAATCACGGTACCGACACGCTCCAGTCTACCCAGCGGTAAATTTGTACCAGACTTTGAATTAGGGAAGGAAAAGGCAGCGAGGAAGGGAACTGGTCACCCCACCTCTCGATGCTGGACCTAGTATGTTGAAGTCTCTAACATGTTGCTGCCCTATGGCAGTATCTGCTATGGGACTAACTTTACCTTTTTAAAGGAAAAGACAAATCTTAGGAATACACTTTTATTACTGTCCGAATCCATTTGTCATGGGTTGCCTCCCCTTTGCTCTGCAGTGGTAGTCCAACTGTGGCCAAAATCTAGAGTATATAATGTGGTTTCAAAGTTGTCTACCTTCGCACAAGATTACTCTTGGCAGAGATACAGATAGAAGGATGATGATGCTTCTATCTCGAAGGTGTCATCATCATCTCATCTCAACCCGTAACCCGTCATGGGTCGTAGGGGTGCCATGGTGGAAGCATCAGCAGACAGGGTCATCCACTGCTCTCTATCCTCAGCAATGCGTACAAGTGTGGAAAAACCGTGTCCTGCCCATTCTTTGATGTTATCAGCGCAGGATTTTCTTTGCCTTCCTCTTCTCCGTTTACCTTCGACTGTTCCCTGGAGGATCATTTTTGAAAGGGAGTCATGACGAGTTACATGCCCAAACCAGGCAAGCTTTCGACGTTTCACTACTGACAAAAGTGGTTCTTGGTGGCCTGCATATGTGTTTATCTTCTCTCTAACATAGACATTTGTTTTGTGCTCTTTATAGCAAATGCGCAAAATTCTTCTATAACATTTATGCTTGAAAGCCTGAATCCTTCGCTCCGTATCTGCAGTGAGTGTCCAGCTCTCAAACCCATATAAGAGAATAGATAATACAAGTGATTTGTATAATTTGATCTTCACAGGAAAACTGATGTTACTTTTCCAGATCACATTCAGTCTTGTCATGGCAGCTGAGGCCATCTCAAGTCTTGTCTTGATTTCTTTACTTGATCTCCCATCACTACATATAGTCGACCCGAGATATTTAAAGGTGTTAACTTATTCTAACGTTTGCCCATTTAACGTAATGTTGGTCGGAACATGTTTCTTATGGCTATTCACCAATATCTTGCTTTTTTCTATATTAATTTCCATCCCATATGTTCTTGTTACTTTCTCCAGTCTAGAGGTAAGGTCTTGAAGTTCTGATTCTGTTCCAGCTATCAGATCGATATCATCAGCAAAACGTAGATTGCAAAGAGGTCGGCCTCCAATTGATATGGTTGTTTTATAATCATAAAGAGCCTCCTGCATAATATGTTCTAGATATATATTAAAGAGCACTGGGGACAGGATACATCCCTGGCGAACTCCTACAGCTGTTTTGAAAAATTCTCCAATGTCATTGCTGTCGTAAATTTATTTTGAGAGAAAGAGTCTTAGAAATAGTAGTCCGGTTTAGAGTGTAGAATGATGGTGAAAAAAGCTCAGTGATAGGAATATAGAGATTAAATATGATGCTCCACAGAGTGCTGGAGGAGAGTAAAGACAGACTTATTTACGACAAATCGTTTCTCTCAATCTTCTCTTCCACTCTCCTGGTCAAACAATTATTTGCCAGTTTTCCAGACACACATCTGCGCACACACCGATTTGGTGCTTCAGACACACAGACGACGTGGATACAACTATCTTAAACAAATGTGAGGGATTTGGGCCTTGGTAGTCCAACACAGTACTATGTATGTTTATGCTGTTTATTAGCATTTAACTTAATCACAACATCCAACAGGTTTTCATAAAAAAATTATCATAAGTACAGAAAATACAATTAACAAGGTGAGGATGGGGTAAAGAAGATTGGTATCGACTAAGCCCTTCCCGCTTATTAGACAAAGGTAAACCCAGTCCCAAGATAGATAGTTATCAGGAACATAGGTAATGTAACCTAACAATGAAGTTAATTTCTCTGAAAGAGGTGTTACAACATTAGGTATGGCGGTAGACTAAAATACTGTTATCCCAATTGTGTCTTCCCTTTACTAAACAAAGAAAAAAAGGGGGGGGGATGAAACAGAGTTAACAAATTATCCCACTTAAAGGAACAATGCCGGGTATACAGAAAAACGTATTACCCGGTAGGCAAGTTAACAAATGGTTTTTCCAAAAAAATAAATCTCCTGTCATTCATGCACACTGTGCGGATCCACACTCATATACACCACACACTTACCGATTTCAGCATCAGACAATCCATAGCATGATAAACACAGTACTTAAACTCTTTACGTGTGACAACTGTCTAGTCCTTCTATGTCCCGCCCCAGATAATGCGAGGTTTCACTGAGAGCAAATATTCCCGCTTATCGCCGGACTTGAAGTTCTAAGAGTTCTTGTGTTTTATTATAAAGAAACGAGTCTATGGGATGGCACTGACGCAGTTCAACACAGGGGTGAAAATGAGGTGATGGCAATATTCCTTCACTGCGTGATGACAGCAACTGACCGGTAAAGTTTTTTTTTAAATCCAGTGAGGAAAAACTAGGCTCAGTCACAGTCAGGTAAATCGGTAATCTCTCACAATAGAGCAGTATATAAACTATCGCTACTGGCACTGTTCATCTTCCAGTTTATCTTACAGATTGTAATTTAATTTGATGATAATAATCAAATGATCTTGGGTAGGCTTTCTTTCATGTACAGTAGAACTCCATTTATCCGAACCCCAATTATCCGAACATCCAATTATCCGAACACTTTTTCCAGAAGAAAAAAAAAAATCAGATGCCACAGTCACGTTAGACTAAAATTCTGAATCTTTTGATGCGGCAAACTTCAAATGTGTGCGAACAATTTGTAGAGAATGGGGTGGCTAATGGTCGGTCGCTTACGTACAGGAAGTCAGTTAGATCATAAAGTCAGTTAATATCTGGTTTACCAATCCAGTGTACGAGTGCGTTCTAGGTAGAACACTGGCTAAACAGACAGTTCAACTTAAAATAACTGTGTCTGCTACTACAGCAGAATAATTTTGGTGTACAAGTATTTCTCTGTGCGATATGGCATCTTCCAGTAGGCCTAAAGCATATAAAAGGAACCGCAATGTTTTGTCAATTGAAACGAAAACAGAAATTATCAAGAGACTAGGACAAGGTGAAACTGTGTCTTCACTTGCGAGGATTTTCAATGTTGGGAAAGCTACCGTCTCTGACATCAAAAGTAACAAGGATAAAATTATGAGTTTTGCATCGAAATTTGATAGTGAAAATGGGTCGAAGAAACGTAAAACCATGAGAAATGCGAAAGATGTGAAATTGGAAGAGGCTTTGTATATATGGTTTGTGCAAAGAAGAAGCAAAAGGGAACCTATCTCTGGTTCTCTGTTGTGTGAAAAGGCACTTCAGTTCAACAATCAACTTGACGGTCCTCCTGACTTTAAGGCTAGCCAGGGATGGTTAAGAAACTTTAAATCTCGTCATGGCATACGAGAATTGGAGATTCAAGGGGAATCTTTATCTAGCGATGCAACTGCCGCTAAAAATTTTAAAGAAACATTCTTGGCTTTTTTGGAAGAAGAAGGTTATTCACTCGATGATGTGTATAATGCCGATGAGACTGGCTTATACTGGAAATCATTGCCTCAAAAATCACTTGCATCTCAGCGCGAAGCAGCTGTCCCTGGGTTTAAAAAGTGCAAAGAGAGAGTAACAATTTTGGTAGCCGCGAATGCCAGTGGAAGTCATCGTTTACCGGTGCTAATGATCGGCAAAGCCAAAAAACCACGTTGTTTAAAGAATGTGACATGTCTCCCATTGTGTTACAAAGCACAGAAGAGTGCTTGGATGAATAGTGAAATATTTCTTGATTGGTATACAAATCAGTTCATCCCAAATGTGAAGAGGTTGAGAGAACAAGAAAAGAAAACTGGAAAAATAATTCTTCTACTGGACAATGCACCATCTCATCCAGAGACGGATACATTGAATGCAGTTGATGCAAATTTTAAAGTAATTTTTCTGCCTCCCAATGTAACAGCACTGATTCAACCAATGGATCAGGGTGTTATAGCAAAGCTTAAAAAGATGTACAAGAAGGAAGTCCTGCGTCGTTTATTGTTGGCTGAAGATGAAGAAAGTGTGGTGGCGTTTTCCAAAAAGCTTAATCTCAAAGACTGCTGCTATATTTTAGCTGATGCTTGGACCACCCTGTCACAAGATAATCTCAACAAGGCTTGGAGTAGATTGCTTGGGAAAAAAGGAGGAAATGAAACTACTGCAGTGGACACAAATGATGATTGTATAAATGAAGTTGTGGAACTGTTTCAAGCAATGCCCGGATTTTCGGACTGTGACAAAGATGATGCACACATGTGGCTAGAAGATGATAATGATTCTGGTTTTCAGTTTTTGAATGACGAAGAAATTTTGTCTTTTGTGCAAGAAGAAAACCAAATACATGTAGTGACCGATGATGAAGACTCCTCAGAAGTACATGATGTACTTGTAGATTATGAAGAAAAACCAAAACGTCGACCAAGTCCCGAAGAGGCCTTTATAGCACTAGAAACAGCGATGGCTTGGTACGAGCAAGAAGATGACAGCTGTCCTACACAGCTTCTGCTGTTGAAGAGAATGCGGGACTTAGCAGCCAAAACGAGACTATCCAGTTTGGTGCAAAAGAGGATTCCTCATTATTTTAAATAGTGGGCTACATCTGTGCAAGTACATATATACGTAAGTTGCGCCTGGTTTTGAATCGTTTGTAATGTTATTTTGAAAACATTTCTCTTTCTTAACAAAAATAATTAATACAAGTAGTACATGCACTGCAGTGTAATAAAAGATTTTGGTGATACAGTGATCTAATACAGTGTGGGTATTATTATTATAGTACAAGTAAATATGTTTTGTAGTGTATTTTCCTTGTGATGGTTAATTATTTTTAGAAATATGTGTACATGTACTCGATACATTATGTAATCCAATTATCCGAACATTTGATTATCCGAACGATGCTCGGTCCCATGGGGTTCGGATAAATGGAGTTCTACTGTAATTATGTTTAGCTAGGCCGCACCGGACCACCACAAGATTTACTTTAAAAAAATGTCTCATCAAACTGTCTGGAAGTTTAAGAACCGAGTATGGAAACTCTGAAAGATTTCGTTATTGCTGGGATTGCAAAAGGTGATCAATCTAGAGAAAAAGATAGAAAACCCATAACAACATAATCATACTTTAAAAATCAAATAATCTTCTAAGCGCGCGATAAATTTCCCGTTAAGACTATTATATATATGCTCGCGTATTTAATAAACACTGCGCGAGTTCTAGTGGTTAAATCACACATCCATAAATATAGGACTTAACTAAATTTATTAATTATAAATTCCTTCGCCACTTTAAAAGTTAATTTAAGCATTAAACATCTATTATCTTTTTTGGAAATAGTATAGCAGGTATATCATTACATTTACAACTGGAACTATTGAGACGGTTTAATTTAATAGGTTTAAATTAACACAAAATCCAATGAAATAGAATGAATGAACTAGACCACTGATCACTTTACACAATATATATATTACCGTTTTGCATAGAAATAGAATTCACTGCAAATATAAATGAAAATCCATGGGATAATCTAGCAAGATTTCAAATATCGCTAGTGCTTCTATCACGTTCTGGCCAGCGAGTGATGAAGTGTATTTCTACGTGATCTGTATATCTACAACTGGAATACAAGATGAGTGGGACATGAGAAACTTGACAGCTTTTTTTTATCTCGGAAGGATTTTGGGGATCTGACCGCCAGACCAAAGAGGGAAACCGCCCCTGGCCTCTCGTATCTTCGCTCGCTGCTTGCGTCAGCTTTCCCTGTTCGCTCTGGCTGCGATCGGTTCCGTGCTTAACACCGAGATGCGAAATCGTTTCAGGGACCACTACTGTCTTTGATAGCATGCCGCCCGTTCTTCCTGAGATCTCCACCAGTGTCTTTCTTCTGACCGCTCTGGTCCATCTTTCCTGCGAGAAACTAGCTTCTCTGCTCGGGGATCGCCTCAGTGTCTTTGATCTCGTGCCGCATACTAAATGAGTCCCGGTGGAATCGGTTCGCTCTTGCGAAACGAAAAGTTACAACAAATGTTCAGGGGTTCTAATGTTATGAAAAGCTAAAAGTCCCTTTAATCATCCATCATATCAGGGAAAATTCACTTGTCGAACTAGACGTACGTCACAATTGCTTGCAAAAACAGCACTGCTTGCGTCCTTGTATAGTGCTTCAATGATATCTATGATGTTGGTATCAAAATTGAATTTTCTCATTATTTGCCATAAGCCTTTATGCCAGACTCGATCGAAGGCTTTTGTGAAATCGATGAAGTTATGGTATAAATCGTGTTGGTGCTGGAGATGTTTTTCGATCAGTAATCTAATATTGAAGATTTGTTCTGAGGTACTTCTTTTTGGTCTAAAGCCAGCCTTTTTGGTCTAAAGCTCGAAGGTGTAATCACACGATATTTCAGAAGTCACGAACAGTGCTGAATGTGTCTTAGCACAGTTAACTTATTATCTGCCCGACAACTCTTGTGAAGAGGTATATGGTATGATTTAGCTCGTTCAAGCCCCCAACTGATTTAATTCAGTAAAATCTTAATTTAGTAGCTCTGTTTTAAGTGTATTTAAGGTGACTGAGACAAACGGGTGCAGTACACTGTCACAGATGGTTAGAATTGTCTGCCATTGTCTGGGTTGGCCTGTCTGTTTTCTTTCTTATTTCATGTTACCGTCCACTTATTCTGTCATTTTTTATTTTAACAGCTCTTGTCCTCTCTCCGATTCTGTCAATCTTGCTAGAGCCCAGTTTAGGCCCACCTCTTTGCGGAGGCTTGGTGTCAGAAGATATTTATGTCGGCATTCAGGGAAACTCAAGTTCACTGGTCCTTTTGATGATGGGAGAAACAGGGAAATCTTTGCTCTTCTAAGTTTTCAGCGGCATCTTTGGCCAAAGGGGTCTCTATTAGCAAGCTGCTAGTTTATGTGTCGTTTGAGTCACGGAGTCTTCCGGTCGCTCAGATAATTTCTCGGTCTTTCATATCAAGCCGCCTTCGATCCTTCATCCCGAGCATTGGGCGAGCATAGAACGGGAGACCGTAGATACTCTTACGTCTGTCTTACGTGGATTCTTCGTTTCATCCGCACACGTGTGGGAAGCGCTCTTCGAACACCTGGCATTCTTCTTAGTATTTAAGAACAAGTCTCTAACATTCTTGACCAGGGGTCTATTCGAGGATTTTGTTGTCTAGTGACGCGTTGTTCAGTTGAAAGCTAACTGTTAGAGAGCTTAAACGGGAATTCCTTGATTTGGTAAGCACATTTACTAAGTCAATTTTTCTCGGGGTTTTTTTCTTGGTAGATTAATAATATAGAGTCAGGAGACTTAATTACTTTATTTCTTTTAATATACATGACTTAATATAAAGTAATTGTTGGATGTAACCTGTGAGTTATAATTTCATTTCTCTAGCTACAGATTTTAACTTCACTTAGAAGTACGGCAAGACAGGAGATATATTTGACAGATATATATAGGTTGGAAGACAGAAAGGGGGAGATGATATATTTTATATTTTTGGTGTTGTATGTTCCATTTTTAATAGATGTATAATTTACTCTGTATATGGTTTTTACTACTCGTTGTTATGAGGTTATGTCATCGCCACATTAATTTTCCCACTTCCAGTACAGTCCCTATTACCTATGCTGGTGTGGGCGCTTTTATCTGTTCATGTTTTGAACGCCTAACCTGGATTTGTTTATTGTCGGCAATAGTGAGCGTGTAAGACGCGCGCCTAGATAGCGCAGCCGTCACGCCTGGGTGAATCTACATGTATGATTTGTAGGCCCAGCAGAGCTGAGGGGACGAAAAGGTGTGTGAAGTTTCGATTTGTTCTTGTATCAGAGGAAAAAGGGGAGAGCGCTGTGGATGTGTTTGTTATTGTGATGAAGTGAGAGAAAGTACTGTGTGATCGGGTAGTACACGCTAGTAATGACTATATTATGTTATAAACCTTTTTCTACTGTCTGTTTATTTCAGCTTTGGTCAAACGGTACTGTGCTTTTGTATCGGGCACTAAGCAACCCACCAGAATTATTCGTAGCCTGTAAAATAATGTGCCCTTTGAGGTTTACTAGTACTTGGGCAGTCCAGCCTATTAATGACGCAGTCACTTCTGTTGTTCCCATGTTATACAGTATAAGTCAGACCACACAAGACAATGGTAAATTTCCGGTGTTATGTGTTGCGGGTCGCACTAATGACCCGTCATCGAAGCATCATTTTTAGTGATGCCTAGATGGCAGGGAGGATAGTGTGATTCGCTTGCATAGCTAGGCGGGGTTGTCGCACGGAAGGTCCGGGGTTCGAGTCCTGGGTAAGCCACTCACGTCTGTTGTTTTTCTGTTGTGTAGCTGTCTACTTCTTTATTTCTTTCGAGTGCCTGAAAACATACCTTTATGTTTGCCTAATATTTATTTAGAGTGCAATGCTGGGTTCTGAACAAGTTTCACCACACGGGGAATCCCTGGAAGTGTGTGGATGATTTCAAGAGTCACTAAGGATGTAATTAGCTTCACAAACATAGGTTCACGTCCACGTACGTATATTGCAGCATTGTGGACAGCTGGTGGTCATATAAGGATGATTCCAGATATGCCTCCATGCATGATCCCATTTTATAAAGAGGGCCCCACTTAATTTTTGCCCGGGGGTCCCTTACACGATAGTTACGCCACTGTTTAGAATCCAAGCCAGCATGTAATAACGACTTTAAACTTTAAATATTTATCGTCTGTCTGAAAGACTGCGCGTCAGTGTTGTTGATGTGCCGCCATTTTTCTGCTTGCGCGCGAAAACTGGAGAAGAACATCCAGATGCCAGATTTGGAAAGCTGTGAGGTAAAGTTTGTTCTCGAGGTGATGGAAACCCCAGCTTAAGTAAACGGTTTTGTATGGTGTAGAAACACATGGCCTATTTGTCTCAGCGTTAGGTTAAATGTCATTGAACTTGACTCTAGTATGCGTTTCTGCTGCTTGGATCATGGCTCGGAGAATTTGATCTGAATAAACATACCATGAGACGGAAGAACACCTCCGCCCCGAAAAAATAATGAAAGGTAGAATGTGCAGAATCGAATGCAAGAAGAATGACCACATTGAAGTTGGGCAACACGGTACTAACGCCTAAATAAATAACATGCAAATTTAAACTAACATGTTACAGACTTTCATGAAATGGGTGGCTGGTGTAGAATAGACTGATTGACGTGGTATTACAAGATCACGAATGTCGAATTGATTAAAAAAACCAGGCAGGTGTCAGTGACACCAAACATAAGAAAAAGGCGTTGGCGAAGGATAGCGCACACTAAAGAAAACATTACAAGGAAGCGTTAGTTCTGGAATCCCCAGGGTAACAGAAGTAGAGGGAGACACACAGAGAAGAGAGCTGTGGACAGACAGGGAAGGGTTGTTTTTTTTTTTAAATAACATTTTGCCTCGTTTTTGCGAAGGGCGTCCCGTTCAACCTAGTCGGTTATATTATGGCGTATGTCCAAATATAAAAGACATTTAGGTCTGAAGACGGTGAAAGTATTGATGAAAGGGGTGAGGAAGACGTGTAAAGACCTTGAACTGAAGGCGCGTGACAGGAAGACTTGGCAGACGTTTGTTGAAGGCCTATGCTCCTTCGGAAACTGAAAAGTCAAGAAGAAGAATACAATATTATCAATATATTAATTTTAATCAGAATGGATCGTCTATACTTGGGAGAAATATAGCGGCCAATTTTCAGAGAGAGAGAGAATATTGAGGCCTCAAATTCGCAACCCCACATGTTGTCCTTAAGTCCAAACAAAACAGCAGCTAGGAGAAAGCGTGGGAGGTTTGCATGGTTTTTAGTCACCTTGACTAAAGTTTTGTTAAGTCAATGAGTCTTTTGTTAACATGTGGAGAAGGCTAGTGTGTTGATGAATGAGGAAGTTTCACATTGACTTAAACTTTGTGTTTAATGCATTCTCAGACTTTTATTCTGTTTTTACAGGACGAGAAAGAAGAATATAAAGAAGAGGAAGAAGATGAAGAAGATGGAGAAGAAGAAGAAGAAGAAGAAGAAGAAGAAGAAGAAGAAGAAGAAGAAGAAGAAGAAGAAGAAGAAGAAGAAGAAGAAGAAGAAGAAGAAGAAGAAGAAGACGAACAGGAATGTTAAGAAGCAGAAAAAGTAAGAGGATGATTAGAAAAGGAAGGAACAAAAGAATAAACGAAATCCTTTATTTAATCAGAGTGACAAAATATTCAGTGTTGCTCTTTAGCATATTTCAATCAATCAATCAATCAATAACCTTTAGTCCGTAAAGGAGCATAGACCTTTAACAAACACATGCCAGGGAAAATGGACAAGACGATATTTCAAGTTCACTTAAATTATACTCTTTTCCTTTTTTCCAAAAACATATCTCAACTGTTCATTGAATATTACTTAGTCTTTCCTCTTCTACCCAGGGCTGTAGATATGTGCCAGAGAAAGCACCATACTATCCTATTGGCTGTCTTTCTCGTGACTTGGTTCCAATATAGTCCTCAGTCCTTCAAAGATTGTCTAACATTGTCCTTCGTCATCGAGGTATGGATCCCTGTCTCTTGGATTCCTATATTTGTCGAGGTTGTCGATCTATTTTTAAATTCTACAGACATGGCCGAACCATCGTAATTTGGACTGTTCCAATCGGGTCTTCAGGGGCTGCTTTTCATTAAATCACCACATTTTAAATATATTTTCATCAGATCAAATGCTCAAGAACAACTTTTCATATGATACCAAATCTTAAAATCTCTAAGTATCGACTTCAGCCTGATTCTCCATTAACTCTTTCTATCTCACATGCTGTTTTGACGCCAAGATCTGGTACATTATTCTCCCAAGAGTCGCTTTGTAAGCCCGTTTGGTTATAGGCAGATTTCCTCAAGCCTGAACTTTAAACTACAAAAAGAAAAAAAAAAGAACGTGCATCTAAGAGTTAAAACAACTCGAGCAAGACCACAGTCTGCCCTAGCAAGTCAAGGTGCTGAAGACGGAGGCAACCAGCCAAGAGGCGCACCACAGCAATCAGGATGCCACGCACATGCGCTATGGAAGTATGCCTATATCTGCAAAACGTTATGGCACTCGCCCTGTGACGGACACCCAGGCAGGTCCAGTGCCGGGCCCTCTGCCTCGGAAGGGCCCAACCCCTACTACATGGGGTCCTTCTCAATTGCCCCGTGGAGCCAGGAGGCATGAGAATAGAGCTACTGGCCAAGCAAAGAAAAGACCATTTAAAATAATGCACTGGAATGCTGAAGGCGTCAATAGTAAAAAAGACGGCTACAGCAAAAAATTAGAGCTCGAAAATATCTTGAATGAAGAGCAAGTAAATGTATGTTGCTTGCAAGAAACCCACCTCAACAAGGACATAGCCTTCAAAATCAGAGGCTACCAGTGCTACCGATCTGACCGAATAGACAGGCGAAAGGGTGGAATACTGACACTCGTGAGGAATAACATCAGTGCATGTCAGCTTGAAACATATATGGAGGGGGCGGAATACCAGATGCTTCATCTCAGGACAGAAAGTTCAGAATTCCACCTGCTCAACTACTACTGTCCGAGCGACCGCCCACTGGCACTAGATACAATCCCAGCAAAAGAAAGACTGATTGTATGCGGAGACTTCAACAGCCACTCACAGAGCTGGGGCTATGATCACATGGACAGGAGAGGTGAGGAGCTTGAAAACTGGCAGGATGACAATGGGCTTATCCTGATTAACCAGCCAATCGACCCACCAACCTTCTACTCGAGATCATGGCACACCACCTCTACACCAGACCTGGCATTCCACTCACCCAGCCTGGAGTGGAACACCACACGCGTTGTAGGGAAACAACTTGGAGGCAGCGACCACCGGCCAGTCTTCCTAATTGTGGAAAATGAACTTGTCAAGGAGAGCAGCACTCTCTCTAGGTGGAACTACAAGAAGGCAGACTGGACAATGTACCAGCACCGTACTAGTATACTGGCTAGAGATCTAACTGCAGACAAAGACATCAATAAGCTAGTCGATGAATTCAGCAGATGCATATTACAGGCTGCTCGTGAAACAATACCTAGAGGGGCTCGTAAGCACTACAAACCATATTGGAATAGTGAACTAGAGCAGCTGCACAACGACGTGGAAACATCTCGAAAGCAGGCAGAGACCAGTCCATGCCAAGAACACCACAATAACTACCAGCAAGCTAAGGCCAAATTTCAAAGGGCCAAGTTGCAGGCCAGGCGAAGAAGCTGGAATGAGAAAACAGAGTCCTTGAACTTCGAAAGAGATACGAGGAAACTGTGGAAGCTGGTAAAACAACTTAACGATGAAGGTACAGAGAGAAACTCAAGGATTGCTCTGTACAAAGATGGAAACATCCTCATGGGAAAACAGGCAGCTGATCACTTTGCAGACTCCTTTGCTAAAGACAACATCATCGAAGTTAGCCCAGAGAAGCAACAGGAGACTCGTGAGAAACAACAATACGCAGGACGAGATGGAACCATACCTGAAGTTATGGAGGCACCAATCACATTTAGAGAACTGGAGCTTGCAATATCCAAATTGAAAATGAGAAAGTTGCCAGGAGTTGATGGAGTGTCCAATGAAATGATTAAGAACTTGGGAACCGCAGCAAAAACAAAGCTGCTGCAGATCTTCAATATCTGTTGGAACTCAGGCAGAGTTCCACAGACCTGGATGGAAGCAATCATGATACCACTCCTAAAACCAGGAAAAGACAGTTCCACTGCCTCCAGCTACAGACCAATCAGCCTTACAAGCTGCCTCTGCAAAACAATGGAACGTATCATCAACCTCAGGCTACAGTGGTACCTTGAAAGTGAAAACCTTCTTGTACCACAGCAGGCGGGCTTTAGGCAGTGTTATTCCACCGAAGATCAGGCAACTTACCTTTCCCAAGAGATTGAGGATGCGTTCCAAGATAAGAAACTGGTACTAGCAGCATGGATAGATCTAAGGAAAGCATTTGACAAGGTTTGGAAAGAAGGGCTTCTGAAGAAACTGAGAAATTGTAGAGTGAATGGTAAGATGTACAAATGGGTGAAAGCATGCCTGCATAACAGAAGAGCCCGAGTACAACTAGATGGCCTCAAGAGTAAGAAAATTCTACTGCGTCATGGCGTCCCTCAGGGAGGGGTTCTGTCCCCCACACTTTTCCTAGTCTACATCAACGACCTGGTTGCTGAACTACCACATGGAATGAAAGTGGCAATGTACGCTGATGACCTGGTAATATGGTGCACAGATGAGCATGCAACAGTGGCCACCAAACTGCTACAAAGAGCTATAGATGCCTTAACCTCATGGGCAAATAGATGGTGTGTCAGCATCAATACAGACAAGTGCAGCACTACGCTCTTCACCCTCTCTCCCAAACAAAAAGCTGGTGTCATCAAGATAAACGAAGAGCTCCTGAGAGAAGATAAACAACCCACCTATCTCGGAGTTACATTCGATGATAGGCTGACATGGAAGCAGCACATCAACAAAGCAGCAACAAAGGCCAGGAGGAAGTTAGCCATCCTGAGAAAACTAAGTGGAACCACATGGGGAGCCAGTGGGAAAATACTTAGTAAAGTTTACCAGCAGGGCATACGACCACACCTGGAATATGGGTCAGCTGCGTGGTGCCCAGCATCAAACACCACATTACAAGAGCTAGATAAGGTGCAAAACCAGGCGCTTAGGGTCATCACGGGGGCAATGAAATCAACGCCTATAGTGAAGATGGAGAAAATGGGGAGGATACAAGCACTGAGAGAACGCAGAGACACGAACGTGCTAACACAGGCAGAAAAGTTCCTCTG
This sequence comes from Oreohelix idahoensis, assembly GCA_024509875.1. Taxonomy (NCBI): domain Eukaryota; kingdom Metazoa; phylum Mollusca; class Gastropoda; order Stylommatophora; family Oreohelicidae; genus Oreohelix; species Oreohelix idahoensis. Next base: position 184,044 of record JAMPIV010016248.1, read on the forward strand.
TATGCCGAGCCATCCAATGAAGGACAGATTCCAAAACCTAGCAATGGGGCGACTGAAAAGAAGCAGCTTTATCCACCAGGCCAAACGATTACGTAGACAAACCTCAGACCTGCCTGAAGTTAACAGCCCCCTAAAGTCTGTGCCAGAACAAACCCCTTGGAGAGAGGAGCATGGGCTACCAGTACACATCCACACAAAAGTGAAAGGAATATTCGACAGGGATGAACAGAACAGCGTGCAACGTAGGACAGTCACTCTCAGTTTCCTGGATGATGAATACCCACAGGACCTTTGGGTCCGAGTATACACGGATGGGTCAGCACAGAATGCAGTAAAGAATGGAGGAGCAGGAGTGTACACAGAATACCCAAACAACACTAGGGATACTGTCAGAGTACCAACAGGGAAATTCTGTAACAACTATGATGCAGAAGTTCAGGCAATCAAGGTGGCAACTGAGAAACTATTGAACACCAATCTCGGTCCACAGCCTGTAGTATTCCTGACAGATGCAAGATCAGCACTCCAAGCACTTCAGTCCAGAAAATTGCCAGGCATACAAGCCCTACTTTCTGAACTGTGCAACCAGCGCAGGGTCACCATGCAGTGGATACCGTCTCATTGTGGAATACCAGGAAACGAGAGAGCAGATGGACTGGCTAAAGAAGATGCTGCAGACGAGCAACCGGATGTACCAGTTACATACCATCAGAAGAAAAAGATGATCAAATCTATCAGAAAGCCACCAACACCAACGCAGGATGACTACCAAGCTATGAACAGATCAGAACAAATAGTCATTCTGCGCCTCAGAACAGGATACAACCGCCTCCGCAGCCAAATGTATACAAAATTCAAGATTGGCAATTCAGCCATGTGTACATGTGGACAGGCACCCCAGACTGCGGAGCACGTACTTCAAGATTGCCCCGAATATGATATATTGAGGCAAACCCACTGGCCCAGAGAAACAACACTGGAAGCAAAACTATATGGACCTCTGCATGAACTACAAAAGACAGTGAAGTTTATACAAGAAACAACATTGCAGATATAGACAATATATTTCAAGCGAACGAAAGAAGAAGAAGAAGAGTTAAAACACTTCATATTCTTATATTTGGACTTGCGCCCTAATATAACCGGCTAGGTTGAACGGGACGCGCCACGCAAAATTTTATATAAAAATAACAAAAAAAAATTCATATTCTCCTTAATCAAATTTACAACGATTTTATACGACTAAACAGATACGATAAGGTGACCAATGTGGAATTGATGATGTTAAGAGAGCTGGTCTGTACTTGCAGTCAGCAGTAGTGGTTTAAAACAATTGTTGACAAATATCAACACACATAGAATTCAGATGAAATAACTTAGGGGTAAACAGTGACGAACTCCTAAACTTGTTAGGGGTAAGCAGTGACTAACTCCTTAACATGTAATACAGACTTCATATGCTCGATCCAACAAGTTTAATACCGAGATATCTTCACACTGTGACGTATCCTGACAAAGCAATATCCTTTAGTAAAATTCAATACATAATTTTCATATGAAATCCATAGACAGTATTTTTCACGAAAATACGTACCGGTATTTCTTTGCATGCATCGTTCATTTTCTAAATCTTCATACAAGGATATGCCTATAACATATCTTACTCATTAACACGCAGGTCAATGAACGTAAAATTATAGTAGACCTTTAAACATCTGAGACAATCTCGCTGTTCATTTGTGATACACTAGCTTGACACTTGAAATCCTGCCTATCTCAGCCACACACACAACACTAATGCTGTCACATCTCTAGTGTCATAAATACACGTCATCACATAACAACCGATACATTTTTGTGCGACAAATATTTTCAAAATGTGCTTTCCGATTTGACGTGCAAAATTGTATCGCAATAGAATGATGACAAGAACCAGACATGTGGAACAAGAGATAAGAAGAACATGCTGTCGATGGACAGGTGGCACATTGAGGAAACCTGTTGATAGCGTTACCAGACAATCCTTGCTCTGGAATCCACCAGGTACGATAAGCAGAAGTAGGCCATAAGACACACGGAGAAGAGAACTGGAGATATAAAGGAACATGATGAGAAAGATATGGAAAGACCTTGAGCTGATAACACGCGAGAGAATGACTTGGCAAACGTTTGTTGATAGCATATGCACCAGCTGAGGGGTAATGAATGATACATTTTCTTATATATATATATATATATATATATATATATATATATATATATATATATATATATATATATATATATATATATATATATATATATATATATATATATATATATATATATATATATATATATATATATATATATATATATATATATATATATATATATATATATATATATATATATTATCTTGTACATAAATATTTTCTTGTACATATATATTGTCTTGTACATATATATGTTCTTGTATATGTATATTTTCTTGTAACTATACATTGTTTACCCCTTTTTTTTCAAATATGATCAATGAAAAAACAAAACTGATATTTTGGCGCTGTGGTACAGTAAGGGTTAATGTATTTTGTAACGATCTGACATGATACGTCCTTCTTTCTGTATTTTTTTTCCCCATGGATCTCCTGATTTCTCTAATTAAAGAAGCATATTGATAAACAAACTGTATAGATCTTATTACACTGATACATTTAACTCATCCCGCGAATGATATGAATATCCTGAAAACTATATGACGTAAAGATCTGCTCACAAGTACGACTAAATACGAGCTTACGAAAAATAAATCGGCTTTTAGAAATTAAATAATGCAGTAAGAGATTAATCAATAAATGTTATATTTGCTAATTATTTAATTAATTAATGATTTTACGTTCGTATCTACGGGGTACCCAGAAAGTTGCGCATCACTGTAAGAACAGCATTTATCCGTAATTATGTTTCCATCAATTGCTCAGAGCAAAGCGTAACAGATATTTGCGAACGGACAAGATGTCAACACTAAAAGCTGTTGGTAAATAGAAGGTAATATTTTCTCAGTAACATACGGTATGTGATGTACGTGAAGCCCGTTACTAACATTGAATAAATTCACATATTTTCTCAGTAACACACGGTATGTGATGTACGTGAAGCCCGTTACTAACATTGAATAAGTTCACAGTTTAATGTATCCACAAAAAGCGACATTCATCATCATCCTTCAGTTCACCAAGGAGCATAGGTCTTCAAACCAACTTATGCCAGCCAATGTTACATGTGGTTTTTCCTCTTTGTTGTTTGGGTTTAAGTGGAATACAGAATTACAAACGTTCATGCATCATGCTGACAAAACGAATAGGTACGGGTATGGTCATCACTGGCCGAAGAACACAAGACGTCGGGTAGAGAGTCCACAATATCTTCTTCAACATTTATTTACTTCAAGGAAACATCTTCATGGTCAATGCACATACAAGGCATACATAGTAGTTAATCTTCCATCTGTCTCGTCTCAATCATTCAGTCCTGGCCACTGTACTAGAGGTGCACGCATTACCATGAACACCCAAGTAATGTGGACCAGACGACGTGAAAATTACAATCACTTGATTTATATTTCTCAATAAGAGATGGAACTTCTATATAAGTTCAGGACCATCTTAGAAAACATAGTGGCTGCCTTCGAAGTTAGTTATGCCACTTAAATAGATATCTTCCTCCGCAATTCTTGGAGCTTGAAAAAACACGTCTTACTAGGACGACTTGAAGTAACGAAAGGCCACGAATATTAGCCGTTAGAATAAATTAGTGCAAACGCGTTACGTCATTGACAACTGGTGACGTATTAAATATGCAGCGATCAATATAAGTTAAAAACCGTGCAAAAATATGAGTTACCACAAAGAGGCATATTTCCTCAAAAGTAATGGCAATAAGCCTATGTGTGGCAACAATACAAAACATATAAATATTCGTTCTTTAACAGCCAAGTCTTCCTGTCACGTGCCATCAGCTTAAGGTCTATCTCTGTCTTCTTCACAACCCTCATATTTGTCTCCAGCTTTCTTCTCCATGTGTTCCTTGGTCTACCTCTGCCTCTCTTACCCTGGTGATTCCAGAACAAGGACTGCCTGGTAACGCTACCAACAGGTCTCCTCAATGTGTGTCCTATCCTTCGCCATCGTCGTCTTTTCATCTCTTGTTTCACTGGCACTTGTCTGATTCTTGATTGGCAACCTTGTCATACAATTTTAATCCTTCTGTTCTACGCACGCATTTATGACAGTGTGTAGCTTTTTGGTTGTTGTTTTTGCTGTTCTCCATGTTTCACAGCCATATAATAGGACCGACTTGAATTGTGAATTGAAGATTCTAATTTGTTTGTTAGACTTGATTTCTTCTGATCTCTATATATTTCCTAATGCAATGAAAGCTCCTCTGGTCTTTTGTATTCTTATTTTGATACAATTGTCTGTCACTCCAAATGCGTTTATAGTAAAAGCGAAAATAGCAGGATTTAAGTGCGCGGATTGTGATATGCCTTAACTCTTTCAGTCCCAAGCAAAAAGGTGGGTTTGGCCCAAACAAAAATGGCCATACCAGTATGTTTTTATTGTTTTTGTTTGGAAATAATTTTTTTTAAATGTTTATATTCATAAATAACAAAAGTCCATAATGGATGGCTATACTTTAAGAAGATAGCGTTTTTGAGTTGTCAAAATTAGAAAACAGCCCTAGAAAGAATCAAGAGATACGAAAGCCAGTATACTGGCTCTTGGGCCAAATGGGTCTAGCGGGAAGTACAGTATACTGGCTCTTGGGGCTTAAAGAGTTAAAGGAACTGAAATTTTTAAAAAAAATACCTCTTTGAATAAATATTAAATAACACTATTTTAAGTTTACTGATTGAGTACACAAGCCCCTGCACAGAGATCCGAAAGGAGAGCAAAGAATAGTACTGTAGCACAATAACCTGCCAGGCAATTTCGTAGAAGACTACAAAGGAGAGTTGGGCTTGGAGACGGATATCATATTGTTATTTGCATATCTGCGACGTACCACTCACTGTTTTCTCAAGCAAACAGTTTTCTACATAATTATTACACACATAAAGGTTTGTTTCAGGCACTCGTGAGAAATAAAGAAGTAGAAAACTAGACAACAGAAAAACAACAGAAGTGATTAGCTTACCAGAGAATAGAACTCAGGACCTTCCGAACGGCACCACCGCCTAGCTTATTTCTTTAAACAGTTTTCTAGATAATTATTTGTTTTACCCGTTATGCCTAGTTTTATTGTTTTATCTTATAAAGAGAAGCATCTCTTCAGCATTCATTATATGCCGCAGCTCAATTTTCAATGAATTCTGCTGCTGTTTTTTATTTTTGTTCTTTTAAGTAGCTTTTAAATCCTACTTTTAGATCTTCTTTCTTTTAATTTTACAAGCTGATCCATTGTATTTCTTTCTGCTCTGAATCAAGATTTGGTCGGGTCATGTAACTGATTACTCTTTAGATATAATTTAATTCTTCTAACTACAAAAGTCTCTCTAATATTTCCTACTTATAATGTAAGGTAACTGGTCTCTACGAGCTTAGATCATGGATTCCTTATAAAGGTTCTAAATTGGTCATTATTGCAGCTATTTCATTGGCTTTAAATCTACCTGGATCATCAGATTTCGTTATACAGGAAAATTATTACTTCTATAGTCTTCTAGGCACTTCTTAAAGGGTCATTCTAACATATCAGTAGTTCTGAGTCTGTAAATTAGTACCACGCCACTAACCATTTAGTGTGTACAGAAGCACTCAATTGTAAAGCTCTTATTAATCTGATAAAATATGAAAAAATTGCAGTGATTACTTCACCGTTGGAAAATGTTGCGAACAGTAGGTGTTCGATTTTCTAGAAAGAGTATTTCAATTTTGGTTATTATTTCGCCAGTTGTATCTCTTAGTTCTTACAGTAGCATGTATTGTTTTGTTGCTATTAATATTACTATTGTTGTTGTTGTCAATCGAGTTCACTACTTTTTGTCTCCTGCTTTGATTATTTTTCATCTTGCTTTTTCACTAATATTGTGTTGGTTATTTATCTTTTCGTTCGTGTTGTGCTGTCCCTTTTACTCTTCTTCACACTTCCTTATGACTTTAGTTTACGTGTTCCTCTTTACTTATCCTTCAATTCTCATGCTACTCCTCTTTTTCTCATTCATGCCGTTTGTATTTTGTTGTTGTTGCAGTGTTTTCTTCTTCATTTGGTTTGTGATCTATCTATCTATCTATCTATCTATCTATCTATCTATCTATCTATCTATCTATCTATCTATCTATCTATCTATCTATCTATCTATCTATCTATCTATCTATCTATCTATCTATCTATCTATCTATCTATTTATCTATCTATCTATCAGTTAGCATGCCTGTCTGAAAGCCTACCTGTGTATATGTCTGTTTTTCTGTCTGCATGGCCGTGTATTCACCCGTCCGTCAGTCAATCCGTCTTTCTTTTGTCTGTCTGTCTGCCTGTCCCTCTTCCCTTTTTTCTGCATACATTTTCTCCTCAACGTTCTGAAAATATTTTTGAAACCTCCATTTCCTGGAATATTTTTCTCTCGCATCGTCTGATGTTTGTTGCCCATATGTGCATATCTCCAAGCACGAGCTTCGATGTCAACGCCATGTTTGCTCATAATACTTTACGTAAAAAACATATATATCTAACAAATTATTGATCCACTTAATTCAAGCTCCCTCCAATCTCTCTTTAGAGATACAACCTTATTACGCATAATTATAAGAAATGCTATCTTCGTAAATGAAACAGGGCAAAGAAAAAAAATAAAAAGAAACGTGTTGGATACACGTAGTTTACTGTGAAATGATATTGCCGTATAAATGGATGGCTTAGCGCTTATTTAGCAGCGAGGATGAGAAAAATCTCAAGCGGAAATGGATTCCGCATAAGTTGAAGACAGCGACCTCTAGTGTTATTCACGATGCACTCATGAAAAACCTGCACAGAGTGAGGATTAAGTATGTGGAAAATCAGGCAGTTCACATACAGGTGAATCAGGCATATAGCGTATGTATAGAATTCACTTTGGAAGAGAAGAACACCTTTTACATGATGAAGTAATGGATTGCTGGACTTTGAGGAAGTATAGTGTGCATTATGGCACGAGATCGCTATAGCAGCCAATATGGACGGCCCGAGTCCCCCAGAAAGGTCGTTGACCAACGGGGCAATGGTACTGATGGGATTTGGCCAGTGGTTATTCTATTGCTGAGAATTCTTAATTAGACCACAACTGGGCTTGTATCAACGGCATTTAGCAGCTGAAACGTTCAAGGACTACGAACAAAATAATTCGTCAGACAACGAAATATAGTATTTATAGATCCGGAGAAGGCCTTCAATACAGTGGATATGAATAAACGTTGGTCAGTATTAGAAGACTACGGATTACTAAAGCAACTTTTAAATAACGTGATAAATTTGTAACATACGTGCCAAAATGTATTAAGACCAACTTATGGACTCACTGATTCATTTGGTATAACCAGTGGAGTGCAACAGTGCTGTATTCTTTCACTACTACTGCGAACATTTATCTGAACCAAATAACATGAGATGCAAACCCAGAAGGTGAAGTACAACCAGAAAATGAAAAATTTGACTCAATGAATGATTTACTTTTTTGCAGATGATAAAAACCTGATGTACGAAGATTAAAACAAAATCCAGAACCATAAAAATTTACTTAATTCAACTTGTGAAAGATAAAATATTGTCACGGGTTCCCTCCCTTTTGTTTTGCAGTAGTGGTCCAACAGTGGCCAACTTAGAGTATCTGATATGGGCCTTCAAAGGTGTCTACCTTCGCACAAGATTTCTCTTAGCAGAGTTGTAGATAGAAGGATAATGATGCTTCTACCTCAAGGGTGTTTTCACAAGATATTTCAGATGTCAAGAACAATGCTGCATAAGGCGGAGCAATGTTAACTGAAGTATCTTTCGTGAAGATGGGTTATGCAATAATTAGCTCGTTCAATCCCCCAGCTGAGTGAATTCAGCGAAATCCCTTATTATTATTTATTGGCTCTATAGATGTAAGTATATATTAAAGAGTCTGGTACACTATCATAACTATAATAATTGAATCAACTTTGAATTTGTAAAATAACACGTAACAAATTTAATAGTCAATTATACTTTTAACAGTTTAAAATAAATATGACTGATGGGTGAAATTTAGATAAAAAGTGTCTTCATAGAGATTTGATAGAGGAATTATAAAAGTCCGTTAGCCTTTTAATAAGCACTTAGCTCTTTAAATGATTAAGTACTGCCGCAGGTGTTTCGTCAAGTCTTTTGTGATGAGGGCACTGCTCTACACAATTCGTCCATTGCAGGTGGTTAGTGTCGAATCCCAGGTCTTGAATTACAAACAAGTGGCGTAGAAACTCTTAATAGAAACTCTTACTACCAACTGGTCGCGTACCACGAACTTTAGAGAAAATAAAAGAACAAATGTCTTTACTAAATACATTGTGGTCGGAAGATTAAACAGGCGCCTTTTCACGCTGTCCGCCCACCAGTTTCGCCTCTCTGAGATTTTATTCTCCCTGAGCATGTACAGCATACCTCAGGGAATATGATTAGAAGTCATCTTTATTCTTCTGGTTAATTAATGGGACAAATGTGTCTGGACAGCGCGAGCGACTTGTGCCTGAGGTTTACATATAACTCTTACTTACTTAGTCGTTCCCCTTCTATCGTGAGGTGTAGATGTTTGACAGAGAGAGCGCCAGACTATCCTATCGGCTGTCTTCCTCCTGGGCTGGTTCCATTCTAGTCCTCGGTTCTTCAAAGATTGTCTAATGTTGTCTTCCCAGTGGACTATGGGTCGTCCTGGAGGTCTGGATCCCTGGCTCTTAGTTCCCCTTGCTTGTCGTGGTAGCCGATCTTCTCCCATTCTGCAGACATGGCCAAACCATCTTAGTTGGGACTGTTCTACTTGGGTCTGCAGGGGGTGGGATTTTAGGCCTTGACGTATCGTCTACATAAAACTCAAAAATGAAAATATAAACACTATGCACATGTGATGTAATCATCACTCCTCACTGCTCCTTTCAGAGACTGGGGTTACTTCTGCTTTCTGTTTTCTGTACAAACTAGCATGAAGCAATCCCCAGCGATTGCTGTAGTGGTTTATGAATATACAGTTTGCATATGACGAGGTTGCCAGCCTCGTATGACTTGTATAACCAATTAGCCAAAAAAAAAATAAGAAAATGTCAATTTCGCATTGTAAAAAATATGTACAACTCACCCCAACTTAGGATCTACAATCTCCTGGCACAGATGAATGGACACAGCAACCTATATTAGATGCTTCGAACACTTGGTATGGGGTAAATTTAGAATCCCTCTTAAGACGGGTGCTTTGATTCCTAGGTATACAATTTTGGTATTTTGATATGCAGGTTTTCTTTTAAGCTTTAAAGATGCCAAAATACTTTGGTCCTGTCCTTTTTAATTTTGAATTCTGTCAAATTCTTCTCTGGCTCCTGGAGTTGCTCTTTTGACGTTGTAATGCAGTCTGTCTTAGTCTCCGAATTAGCTAGGTTATATTCTCATTTCTTCCTGCAAGCTTCCGCATTGGGGATTCCGACAAACGTGCCACTCATAGCTATTGTTATTTTCCTGCTCTTGATTGAACCAATCCTGCTTTTAGAACTAGGGGGTCTGTGTGTTCATTTTAACTCTTCCCCGCGTGTTTAAAATTATCACAATAAAATTTACCCATGACCTATCTGTCCTATATGGTATGATTACTTCCGTTGCTATTACACACACTTTCCAACACATATGTGATCTTATCCATAATGATTAGCATGCTCATAATGTCTCTTCAGACACGTTTTATTAGTAATAACGACACCGATAATGTCTGGACAAAAATGATAAGTGATTATCACGCGTACTCAAATCTTCCGCCAGACAGATAATCCTTGACGTATGCGGACCACAGCCGGCTCCCTCAGACAAACAATATGGCTTCCTTTGTCCCCTTCCATCGAGGTGTCGGGAGGCGCAGTGACCAACCGCGAAACATAGGTGGTTACCCGCCTGCTCTGTCTGGGTCGGAAATGAGTTACGTCAAAGTTAACCATTATTTTCACGTTTACCGTCTGCATTCAAGTTGGAACGACCACTTAAGCGATTACAATTAATCCTCAAGATAGTCAATTACCCATGAAATAACACTATTTAAGTGTGAAAGGGTAAAGCAATTTAGGTAGTGTAAATGGCATAAATTAATGTGCGAAAAATTAAGAAATAAATGGATAATGTAGGAGGGAAAAGCAAAACGTAAAAGGACACCCATAATATCGTCACATACAGCGTCACCTAAGATGTTTTATTAAAAATTCAGGTATGGGCGTGCACTTGTACATGGTTTGTGCCTTCCTCTAATAATGTTCTTCTCCTCATTATACCATTAGCGAGCTACTGAGTTCCTCGCTCGGCAATGTTGTGGCTGGCCGTTTAAAGGAATGGAATGGCAGTAGACATAGAATGTATTAAAGAGCGTATCAAATCTGTCCCTGAATGACTCACTGAATATGGCTCGTAATTTTAGGCGAAGGTTTCCCTAAAAGTGAGTTTCAGAAAAGAAAGATAGGGAAGAAAAAACTGTTGCAGACTCTCTTTTATGGGCTAAATTCGTATGATATAGTGTTCTTCTTCTGTCTTTCGCTGTCTGCTGCAACAGTGGGTTTTAATGTGAGTTTCATGCATATTAATATGAGCGTTTAGTCAATAAACTTCATTTCTTATTCAATATTTCGTTGTGTTCTATTATTTCTTTGAATTCTCATTAGTATGGCAGAGTTTTATATTTTGACCAACACGTTGAATGTTAACGGTCAAATTAACACAACAGTCTGAACTGTAACTTTGTAAACTTCGTCATCGAATAAGTCTCGTGTGGACGACTCTACATATATTTTAATAGCTCCAATAACAACACAGCATGAGTTTCTCAATTAACATATTTTCCACATTGAAAGAAACAGGATACATCACAGTTTGTAGTTTATCATGCACAAGTCATTTTGCGTTCATTTTTAACCGTCATAATGATTGTTCAGTATCCTTATCCAAATACTTGGCACATTACCATATTTAAGCAGCGGCAATGCAATGCTAATTATTCTATTATTGCTTAGGATCAATGCCTAACATTCACGTCAGAACTTTATCTGTGTAATATTCTTAATTTGGCATCACTAGCCATGCTACACTAGCCTTGTCGCTTTCATTCGCGTTATACATTAACTTTACGTTCGTAATTCCCGAATATCGTGTATATAAATCCTTGCGTTATATCCCTAACGCTTTACACAATTATGGACTCACCGGTCCTTATACACATATTATTTTATCCGCTTTAAAAGCCCACACATCGACGGTTATATATGCTGTTACAACTGTTGTTTCTTTTAGAATGTGTGAAGATGTTTATCTTAAAGAGTTCATCGTGCTATGTTGTCGAATGCATTAAGGTTTGGTCATACAGGACATGATACTGCAGAACAACTCAAGTCGGTGGTTAGCAGGTCCACAATATACATGTAGTACATATTTATTAAATTCCTTCACAATACAAGCAATGGAGAATCTTGAACATCTGTCTCCTCAATAAATGCGGTCAGTCCATAAGTCAATAAGCATGCATGTTGAAATCATATATATATATATATATATATATATATATATATATATATATATATATATATATATATATATATATATATATATATATATATATATATATATATATATATATATATATATATATATATATATATATATATATATATATATATATATATATATATATATCTTCGTCTTCTCTATTCAGTTCTGGCCGTTCTGACTAAGCGAGGTCAGACATTCACCTCACAACACGGTACGTGATACATGTCGTAGATTTGCGATAGGGGAATTAAGTCTTAGATTTGGTCCCTTCTGAATAGCAATAGAAACAGGTGATATCTCAGTGAGATATAGGTAAAAATAGATTTCACGAGTGAGATGGAGGAAATATATTAGAGTCGGTCTCTGACCCTCGAGATGATTTCTCTCAGTTAGCCTATCTTCTACAACAGATTAAGATTTGTCAGACCGTCTAGTATAATATATATATATATATATATATACATATATATATATATATATATATATATATATATATATATATATATATATATATATATATATATCTCACATACACACACACATAAGTGACTACAATAGACACACAGACGTGAAACTATGACAACGGAAGTATAGATAATTGGGAACGAACTGACCGACACACTGGAAAAAGTTTATGTGAAGTTTAATTATCATAATAAACTTCCATCACGACACATAAAATTACATCAAACATATACAAATAGTCATAAAGTCAATAAATTGCTACAAGAATGATAGACCCATTGGTATGATCCTTTCCCTCGATGTATAGCCCACAGTCCTGTTAGAAGAAAAGTGATAGCCCCAAAGAGTCACGGATACATCTGCTGTAGTCTAATATTTTCCCTGTTAAAGGTATGAACAGACTTTGATATAGGTATGATCTTTTCCCTCGATGTATAGCCCACAGTCCTATTAGAAGAAAAGTGATAGCCCCAAAGAGTCACGGATACATCTGCTTTAGTCTAAGAGTTCCCTTTAAAGGTAGGAACAGGCTTTGATACTCTGATCTATCCTAAGGAAAATATTGTTAGCAACAAAAAACTTGCATAAAGAAATACAAAGGGGGTGAAATTTGGTATACCATAAGAGTCACTCGTACTTGCTTTCTCTCTGTTCATTCATCAGGGCCCTGACATGCATTCTTACCTACAATCGTGCTGTTGTTCGCCGTCTGGCGCAAACTTTAGGACACCCACACACGTTAATCTGTCTTTCTTTTAATGAAGCGGATCCCAGCTCTGCAGATTTTTGGGTTCATTCAATGGATCCGGGGAGCGTCCTCTTCATGCGAATATTTTTCAGACTAAGGTTAGTGTCACTTGAATCACGAGGTAAGAATTTTTTTTAAGCGGGCTCACCGTGTCAGAATCACGAGGTTTCCACTACTTAGGAAAAATGTCAGGTTTATAACATCGATCAAAGGTAAAATTCTTGGTCACACCACGATTTGTCAACAATGTCGGTAAGGTTATTGATTGTAATATTTTACTTGCCACAAGGGCTGAAAATGTACTTGAGTTTTTCTCAGGAAGAATTAAATCTGGCGCGATAGGCCCGTTACTTCATTTAATCTTCAAGTTTATGAAATGGGTACTCTGTCGTTCTGGATGCCAACGCAATGCTAGACAGGTTTTACTTTATACACCCAAGTCTTTAAGAAAAAAATGTTTTAGTTCTTCACAGATATTTCTCATGTACTAAAACGCTGGTAGAGTTGGGCCACCCCAGTTTCACTGAATAAAGAGAAAACAACATATAAAATACTTATACATACTATTCCTCGGTTATAACTTACATTATACTGCAAGCGTAGAGCTTGACTTATCGTTTAAAATTCCCGTGAAATAAGTTATACTAATAAAATCAATCATCATGAATTAAAAATACATACGTATTTCGTCAATACTCAATGATTAATCAGTGCAGTTATAAGTTAGTTAAAAATATTCTCGACTGATTATTAGCAATTTAATAAAATTTATTTATAGCTGCATGAGTTTAAGCTAGAAATTATAATTTATTCTGCTTTCCACTGTAACATGTCGACTAGCGAATATAACAGACGTATAAATTATTTCTTCTGCACAGAAATCTAACTAGTAAAATTAAATAAGCGGTTATCACTGAATCACTCAATACTACTAGATATTTAAAATATTTACCTCCAAACAGAACTACGGGTATCACAACGAAACTAAGAGTTTCACTTATAAATATAAGTATCTAGAACGAAGCGATCACGTCTACTGCAACTAGGAGTGTGAATGACTAGTCTAAAACTTTGGGTAAGATATATGAAAACCCGACAAAGGATCCCACATTATTTCGAAAATCCGAACTAGCGCCCCCTTTCCGTCTTAACACTTCCCATACTTAGACGCTGGCCATAACTGCCAAAAACGCGTCTTTGACACCTCCGTCTAACTATTCTCATTCCTGAGCAATGCATGAGGGCCGCCGTTCACACCTCACGCCGAGAACTTAGCCGAAGAAAACTCTCGTGACAGCTGAATATGTAGACAAATGTCTGCTCCCTATGTCTGACGGAATGCATTCTCACACAATTTCGTCTCGTCCAAGGACTGACACATTACGCAACCAAATGCGTTTCTAGAATGAGAAAAGACACGGCAAAGTCATAATGGGGAAATATATTTAGTCGCAAACGAACGAATGCGAAAAACAGGAAAAGGATAAAAGAGCGATAATAAAGTAGAGGACACGGGTAGAAAAGAAAAGAATATAGAAAATTTATTGATCATAAATCTCTATGCGACAGAACGTCCCCCCTTTAAGATATGGAAGCACTCCATGTCTACGTTATGGAAATAAATTTCCTGTATCCGTAGCTTCAGGGTGTCTGTCCTCTTCCCTCTCGTCTCCCCCCTCCGTCTCTCTCCAATTCCTACACAAGTCTACTCCCAAATTTTCCTTTCTCTGGAATGTCTTCCGTGCGCGCTTGAAAGAGCGTCGCCGCTATTGACATTTGGAAAAGATTCCGTGTGATTGCAGTGGAATTTCCCTGCCACTATCGTCATCTTCGTCAGTTTTGGCGATCGTCAGGAGATGTTCGGAGGTTGGCACTGGTCTTTCCAAGAATTTCTTTAATAGATTTAAATGGAAAACCTTCTCCTTTCCTTTAATAAAAATCTGGTAGTTAGCCTTAGAAATCTTTTTCAGGACGGTAAACGACCCTTGCCATCCGATCCTCAGTTTGTTGTTCCTGGTAGGGAGTAACACCAAAACTTTCTCTCCTGCTTCCAGTTCTCTTTCTTTCGCGACTTTCCTGTATCGGTTAGCGAGCTTTGCGCGTGCTAGCTTAAAGTTGGTTGTTGCTAGATCCCATCCTAGTTTCAACCTTTCCTTTAAATCCGACACATATTTACTTGCTGAGACAACTGTCTCATCCGCCTTCTGGTCTGTCAGAGACCAAAGTAAGGCTTCAAGCGGGCCCTTAATGGGTCTGCCGAATAAAAGCGTGGCTGGCGGAAATCCTGTGGACGTATGTGGCGTTTCTCTGTAGCCAAATAGAGCTGCAGGGATAGAAAGATCCCAATCGTCAGGTTTCACTTGTGCCAGTTTACTTAGCATCATGTTGAGGTTTCCGTTAACACGTTCTACTAACCCACTTCTGGCCAGAGTGTAAGGCTTAGTGTAGATGTGCTGGTCCCTCAGGATCTTAACGATCTCATCCATCAACAGGTTTCGGTATGGAGATCCGTTATACGTCAACACCTGTTGAGGGAATCCCAACCGAGTAAAAATCTGCACGAGGGCTTCTGCGACATGCTTGGCATCTGCGCATGTTAGCGGCTTAGCTTCTGCCCATAACATGCTTGTATCGACTAGGGTCAGTATAAACCTGATCCTTCTTTTAGTCCTTTCTAGGGTCCTAAAATGTCGATCACAACCCGTTCGAATGGTGTTCCCATTATTGGCATTTCACCCATGTGGACTGGGGGTGTCCGTTGCTTGGGTGGTACACGTTGGCACCGGGCACAGGATTTGGCATACCTGATAATATCAGTATTTACTCCTGGCAACCAATAATGATTGGTTATCCGTTGGTGTGTTGCGTTCTGTCCCATATGTCCGCTGAAGGGAAGAGAGTGCCCCATTTCTAGGATTTGGCTTCTGTACTGTTTCGGTACTAGGAGCTGGTTGTAACCTTGGTCAGGCTTGCCCGTTCTGCGATAAAGTACGCCATCCTTAGAAAAAATGTCCCCGTGCTGTCTGGGTTCCTTAGCCATGGGCAGTTTCCTAAAGCAAGGTGCCAAAGTAGGGTTCTTTTGTTGCGCTTCTTTAAGTTCCATGGGTAACAAATTAGGCGCAAGCTCCCATTCCTTCTTGGTTTGCCCTCTTGTAGTTACTGCTGCCACAATCGGCTCTTCCGGTTTCCCAATAAACACGTATCTACCGCCAAGTATGACTGGGTAGATGGGGTCATCTATAACAGCCGCTTTGATCACGCCTCTGACAAACTCAGAGTGGATCTCCACCAGTGCGATGGGAAGCGCTGTAGGTGCCTCACTCTTAGAAACTCCACAAAGTTCGACGGTCTCTCCTGTCTCTTGACTGGGTTTAACCAGGTGTCTGGCAACAATGCAATCATAAGAAAGCCCCGTGTCAAATAAACAAAAAGTTGAACCGTTCAATATAACAGTACCTCGCATTGAGGGTCTCTCTCCCTCAGGTTGGGAATCACTGTCAATAATTCCGCCTTGCGAGACTGTTAGCAAGCATCCGATGCGTTTAGGCTCAGTGTGCTCGCCCTGATCATTAGTCCCGTGCGTAGGGGTTTTCCCTTTGTCACCTTTTCCTTTCTGACCCCGCTGCCATGTAGAACGGTTGGGTTGATCAGATTGTTTACTGTGGTTGGGGTACTTGTTTTTGTAGAACTTGGATTTTTTAGGAGGGGAGTTTTGAGGTCCAGTTTCTCTGTGGTTATTCTGATTAGTAGCATGAGAAGATTGGTCTAGATTATTCTTTCGAAAAGGCTCTTCTGTCGGTTTACGTTTTGTGGCCGGCAGTTCAGCCAGCGCATTGTGATATCGCTCAGACTTTTCCAAAATGTCTTCAAGCTTTTCTGCACCTTGTTCAGCTAAAATCTTCGGGTGTCTGCAGACAAAGTGTTCTTTATTTGTTCTGTTATAACAAATTCCTCCAGACCTTCATAGATAGAGGGGAGCTGCGAGAGCTCTAGGCACTTTGTCAGATATCCCTTTAGACGAGAGGAGAACTGCTGACATGTTTCAGAATTCTCCTTTCTGCTGTTGCGAAACAGTTGCAAAAATTTGCGCGCGTTCATTTCAAAACGCTCCAGTAACGCTTTCTTCAAGACGTCGTAATTGTCTTGTTGGCTGCTCTCCAGTTTGGCGTAAACATCATACGCACTGCTTTTCAAAGCCTGGGAAAGCTTCATATTCCAACGCGACCTCTCTAAACCGTACAGAGTTGCAATTTTCTCAAATTTTTCTAGCCATGTGTCAATCTTCTCATTAGGACAAGGGAAAGATTCTAGAGCAAAAGACATAGCGTTGATTTGAAGAGATTGAGTGTTTGATTGATCAGTTAAGGAAGAATGAGGAGAAGATTCTCCATTGCTGGAGGTAGAGGCAGCACCACGACTTTGGACTTCTAGAGTTTTGAGCGCCAACTCGTGCTGTCTCTCCTCCCTCTCCTTCTCATGCTGTCTCTCCTTCTCTCTTTCCTCATGCTGTCTCTCCTTCTCTCTTTCCTCATGCTGTCTCTCCTTCTCTCTTTCGTTCGCCCTGCGGATTTCCATTTCTTCCTCAATCTTCTTCTGCTGTAATAAACGGTCTTCTGCTTCTTTCCTCCTTGCTTCTTCTTTTTCCTCTTTAGCTTCATCTGTTTTCCTCTCCGCGTCACATCTGTCAAGTTCGTCCCTGACAAAAGTTTTCGCTTCTTCGCCATCCAAACCCTCTTCTCTCGCTTCGTCTCTGAGGATTTGCCTAAGCTTCGCCCTTTCTGCCATAATAAGTCAGTGACTGAGACTACTCATGGAAGAAAAGAAGAAAAAGGATACTCTGGTTCCTACCACTTTAACCTGGGATACCTCTTCCTATACTATAGTATCTAATTATCGCTGCTATTAATCGGCAATAAAGCACCTAATGCAGACGACTACGACAAATAAATGGTAGTTAAGATTACTCACTCAAAAATAAGTTGCTACAGTGGAAACAAAATAATTATTGCAAAAATTTTTAGGAGAAAAAAACATTCCCTTAATTTTTAAGTCCACTACAAGTTCACCCCTTAAGTCAGATCGGGTAAGGGAGGCAATTAATCTGGACGAAATAGTCCGAAACGCACTCCTTAACTTAGTTCAAATCACCTTTCTGCTTCAAACCCAGTGACTGTTAGACAATCACAAACTTAACCAGCGTTTAGTATTACAAAATCAATAATTAACATATATTCCGACAAAATCAACCTGTAACTCAAATGTATAGGAGCCGCGGTAGCATAGTGGTTAGTGCACTGGCTTCCTAGCGCAGTGGTCTATGGTTCGATCGCCAGATGAGGCGGGAATTTTTTAGGCCACAAACGGCTCCTGGGTCGACCCAGCCCCAAATGGGTACCAGAGCAACTCTGGGAAGGTTAAGGCGGCCGGCGTGATGCCGACCACATCACCCCTCGTGTGCCGACGGTCAAGATAATATGGGCCTAACACCATATTCCCAATATGCCTCAATGGGCGTGTAACGGTTTCCTTTAACTTTTTAACTCAAATGTATATTGCTCAAAATGCTGTGGAAGAAACCAATTATTAATTGTGTGGTCAGCACGCCCATAAACAGATCGTTAGTCTAGGGGATAGTTATTTTTAACAGATACTAAAATCCACGAGACAATCACACTCTTACTCTATTTCAGAATAAAGAAATAAATCGATCAGACGAGCTGGTATTTGTCGTCTCGTCTTTCTATTCCAAATTCAAAATCCCGATAAACGAGTCCACATTTGTCGTACTCGTCTTCCTATTCTAAGTTCAAAAACATCCTACGGATGAGACCTCATTTGTCGTAGATTTGCGATAGGTGAAATAAGACTTAGATTTGGTCCCTTCTGAATAGCAATAGAAACAGGTGATATCTCAGTGAGATATAGGTAGAAATAGTTTTCACGAGTGAGATGGAGGAAATATATTAGAGTCGGTCTCTGACCCTCGAGATGATTTCTCTCAGTCAGCCTATCATCTACAACAGATTAAGATTTGTCAGACCGTCTAGTATAATATATATTAATATATATATACCTCACATACACACACACCTAAGTGACTACAATAGACACACAGACGTGAAACTATGATAATGGACGTATAGATAATTGGGAATGAACTGACCGACACACTGGAATTAGTTTATGTGAAGTTTAATTATCATAATAAACTTCTATCACGACATATAAAATTACATCAAACATATACAAATAGTCATGAAGTCAATGAATTGCTACAAGAATGATATACCCATTGGTATGATCCTTTCTCTCGATGTATAGCCCACAGTCCTGTTAGAAGAAAAGTGATAGCCCCAAAGAGTCACGGATACATCTGCTAAAGTCTAATATTTTCCCTTTTAAAGGTATAAACAGACTTTGATATAGGTATGATCTTTTCGATCGATGTATAGCCCACAGTCCTATTAGAAGAAAAGTGATAGCCCCAAAGAGTCACGGATACATCTGCTTTAGTCTAAGAGTTCCCTTTAAAGGTATGAACAGGCTTTGATACTCTGATCTATCCTAAGGAAAATATTGTTAGCAACAAAAAACTTGCATAAAGAAATACAAAGGGGGTGAAATTTGGTATACCATAAACGAGTCACTCGTACCTGCTTTCTCTCTGTTCATTCATCAGGGCCCTGACATACATTCTTACCTACAATCGTGCTGCTGTTCGCCGTCTGGCGCAAACTTTGGGACACCCACACACGTTAATCTGTCTTTCTTTTAATGAAGCGGATCCCAGCTCTGCAGATTTTTGGGTTCATTCAATGGATCCGGGGAGCGTCCTCTTCATGCGAATATTTTTCAGACTAAGGTTAGTGTCACTTGAATCACGAGGTAAGAATTTTTTTTAAGCGGGCTCACCGTGTCAGAATCACGAGGTTTCCACTACTTAGGAAAAATGTCAGGTTTATAACTTCGATCAAAGGTAAAATTCTTGGTCACACCACGATTTGTCAACAATGTCGGTAAGGTTATTGATTGTAATATTTTACTTGCCACAAGGGCTGAAAATGTACTTGAGTTTTTCTCAGGAAGAATTAAATCTGGCGCGATAGGCCCGTTACTTCATTTAATCTTCAAGTTTATGAAATGGGTACTCTGTCGTTCTGGATGCCAACGCAATGCTAGACAGGTTTTACTTTATACACCCAAGTCTTTAAGAAAAAAATGTTTTAGTTCTTCACAGATATTTCTCATGTACTAAAACGCTGGTAGAGTTGGGCCACCCCAGTTTCACTGAATAAAGAGAAAACAAAATATAAAATACTTATACATACTACTCCTCGGTTACAACTTACATTATACTGCAAGCGTAGAGCTTGACTTATCGTTTAAAATTCCCGTGAAATAAGTTATACTAATAAAATCAATCATCATGAATTAGAAATACATACGCATTTCGTCAATACTCAATGATGAATCAGTGCAGTTATAAGTTAGTTTAAAAATATTCTCTACTGATTATTAGCAATTTAATAAAATTTATTTATAGCTGCATGAGTTTAAGCTAGAAATTATAATTTATTCTGCTTTCCACTGTAACATGTCGACTAGCGAATATAACAGACTGATACAGTTTGATACACACTGTTATTCCAGATGATAAAGGCTGCATACGCTATATAGGTTGTTATCCATGTGTGTACTGCTGTGCTGTTACCGTGTCTGACATGTTTGGAGGGTGTATAGAAACAGTCACTCACACCACGATAGCTCACGTACGAGTCATGGAGGGTCCTTGTGACAGTTAATGAACAGTTTAATTACACCACAACACGGTCATGATAACGTAGACGTAATACAGCATGTTACACAGGTTATAATAGCATACCAAAAAGGATCCACATCATATAATAATAATAATAATAATCCATCAAGACGGACTGCTGGCAATCGCAGTACTAGTAAATACATCCATAATCCATCTGGAAGACTGCTGGCAATCGCAATACTAGTAAATATATCAATAATCCATCTGGAAGACTGCTGGCAATCGCAGTACTAGTAAATACATCAATAATCCATCTGGAAGACTGCTGGCAATCGCAGTACTAGTAAATATATCAATAATCCATCTGGAAGACTGCTGGCAATCGCAGTACTAGTAAATATATCAATAATCCATCTAGAAGACTGCTGGCAATCGCAGTACTAGTAAATATAGGCCTCCAATATATGACGTCTCAAAACACTGGCCTGTATACTCCAAGGCCTAAGGAACATCTCCTTAAATACAGTACATCTTATCTGCCGATAATCACACCTAATTCATCAGCAATAATGCCTGTACACTGGTACACATCGAAAAAACACTTCACATCTCCTCAGTGCACTCACTCGGCACACACTCCCTCCAAAAATCATTCTCTCCTAGAACACACCAGCCAATCACAAAAGCCTGGGGCTAACTTCCCGAGAACTCTCGCTCATAGCTCAAAAATTAGCTTAGAAAATTTATCTCACGTGGAACTCAGCCACCGTGAAAAACGTTCTGCATCTCGAAGATTCGAATGCGATACACTCATATATTTTTTTAAATAAATTAACAGCTAGACAAAAGCTGTTCAAGTGGAATAACCACTATAATCTCTTACTGATCCCATACATATAACGATTACTGCCCTTGCTTAGATTTGGACTCAACAGTTTACACCACCCCCCGAGGAAAAAATGATAACATCATTTTGAAAAGTTTACTCAGCCAAAAATAAGTGGGTGATAAAGCTCTAATCTGAAAAATTAATCAACCTGTTAAGTCCAAATACTATATATCGTCCAAAAAATATGAGCATTAAGAGTAAAGCAGAAACCAAAGCAGACAAAATAATCAGCTAAGTCTACAAAGATAATCTGCTTTCAACAAAGTTAAGTCTATTCAGCATAGAATTAACCTAACAATATACAGGATGTAAGTATCCGTATAGTAGGATGTATAAGAATACAAATAGTATCAAGTAACATATAAATGCAACATGAAAGTATAAACAACATATGAACCGCTACCGAAAAATCAGTAGAAGAAATGGAATAAAATGAAGAATAATCAGGAAAGACAGAAGAAAACAAAGATATGTCTGTAGAATACATCGTAATAACCATTTGATCAAAAACGTATTATATAAATACATATAATCATGACAAGAAAGTATAGGACACAAAGACAATGTATGTGTATATCTAACAACCACAAAAGAAAGCTATAGATAAACGAAGCAAAATCTAACCTTAACCCCGTTATACAACTTATTCATAAGTAACAATCAACCATCAGACATCATACACAAAAAATAATACCGTTATAAATAAACTCGAACTAACGCACCATCAAGCGTTAAGTAAAAAAAAAAAATCATTACCCCCTCTAGCGCACAGTTAAGCGCAGGGCACCGAAAAAATTTTACATTCTTAGAAAACATTTTCCAAAAAGTAAAAACAAATATATTTCATAACGCTAAGTTAAATAAAAATGGTGTTTTTAACTTTTTTTTAGTTTAACCCAATATTAACATACCAAAATGTAATTAGATTAACAAAAATGTGTGACATACAAAAATTCTTATACTTAAGCAGACACAAAATCAAAACAAATTGCTGGAACAATGATGCATGTCTAAATTGCAAGAAAAAAATAGAATCAAATTATTTTAAATTCACAGGTATTATTCTCTCGAAAAACTTAGAAACCCATGTTTCAGAATATATTCTCAACTTCCAATACAAAATTTACTCTGATATAATCTGACTACGTCTCCAAAATTATTTTTCACAATATAATGGTTACCACATAATGTCTTAGATTGCTAATACATAAATAAACATGACATCAAAACGCAAGAAAGAATTTTAAATTTAGTGAGTACAGAGACTTTCTAAAGATGACTACTGCACCATGCCTAGCTAATGAGGTTGTGCATAGGGCTGACAACTCATCATGCATATAAACCCGTCCTAATAATCACCGATCCTAAAAGACATCAATGTTTGATGTATCAGCTCTCGTAGCGCTAAGCTCACAACAGAGCATAAAGGTCAACCATGAATTGACTAAATGAGCATAGTCTTCTGACTAAATATCCGTAAATACTATAGTTCATTGCTTTCATCAAAAAGTTACAGAGACAAGTCACTCGCAAATAATATCCTACACCTTACTGCGATCATAATACATACAATATTCGTAATAACACAATAGTGTAAGAATAGTATGAAAATAATTGTTGCATCATCAAAACATCGTCGTACCTAAAATAAATATGTGCATAAATAGTGCATAAAAAATGAGCGTCCATACTATCTAATAGAAATTATATGGTATCTTAATACAATTCTATATAATATCCTATATTTATTTGATACAATAATATCTAAATCCTAAACAAGTTGAACAGACAATAATTCCAGCTGTGTTGAATAGACTCATAATCTTGGCACGATAACCGCATACAATTCAGAGTCAACTTGCTATCCGGTTTCACTTGGTTAACCACATGGATACAAGGTGGCATACTTTACTCTGTCTGCCAATGTAACACCGGAACATTGACTTTCATTGCAAAGCTGTCGCTGTGAAAATATACAAATGAAAAAATTCTATTTTAATTCACAGTCCGATTTAACGATGTAAAACGAAAATTAACGTTACATTTACCTAAAACTGTGGCCTGTGTAAACCTGTGGCCCTTTCACCGATCAACAAGCCTTCCCTTGACACGTGTAAACATCACAGAAGGCTTATGGGGCAGAAAATGATCGTAGCTCAAGGTCGTCGCTATTGGATGCTGAACAAAAAATTCTACCCTCACGACAGCGGGTACTCTCTCAAAACCACAAGTAGAACAAGCAGTTGTATTTGAGACACTATTCTTATTACTATCACCTTGTTTATCAATAACTTTAGGTCTTTGTTGAGAAAAGTTAACATAGTTGCCATTATTATTTCTCTTTTGATAAAAATATCTGCCAAATTGGTTTTGTTGTTTTCTAGAAAAACCATTATCGTAAGATTGACAATCTTTCATGTAATCATTTCTACCATACTTTTGAAAATCTTCAGAACCAAAATATTTAGATCTGTTAAACTGTCTTTGGTTTCTTGGAGAAGACAGATTATAAGTTTCTGAACTCCCTTGGTAATGTTTAAAATCTGTATTATCTCTCCTGTCAATTGTTTTTCTTCTTTTCTGTGGCAGCGTGCTTAACCTCTGAATCAGTAATAGGAATAATAAAATCCTTATGGCTACTAACATACTGAGTTTTACTTTGGGCACAAGTACCACTAGTCTTGTCCCTTGTTATGTTTTTATGAGGCTTTCCAACTTTAGATACAAGGTTAGTTTTTTGACCATTGACATGAAATTTATCCTTGTCTTTACTGTGATGTACAGAATCAAGTATCACAGTAGAATTAACCCTGTTGGCCTGTCTCCAGGAACTATTAATATTACCAGAATAGTCACTAGTACGTGGAAAATTATATTGGCCACGTAAGAATTTTCGCTCACCATGTTTGATGTTAGTATTGGCATCGAGTGTCTGTTGCTGACTCGACGCTTTTATGACGTGTTGACAATCAACCTTCTGTTTAATATTATCAATATTGACCATAGACGATATTTTGTTGGACAAAACCATATCTATTAAACCGTCCACTCTTCTCCTTAACTCCGTGATTTCAATATTCTTAAGTGAAATCTCTTCACTTTGTTTCTGAATTACGTCATCGAATGTCAAAATTCCACATCTCTCCTCCGTCAGTGATTTCTCAATTTTAGCCAATTTATTTTCCTCCATTATTAACTCTTCCAATCTCATCTTCTCTTCTTTTTGTGCTAAATTGGCTGCTGAAGCTGGTGCAACTGTATCGGCAACAGCAGCAAACTTTAATGGATCTTTTAAGAACTCCTTGGTCCTTTCTACTTCCTTGAATGTGTAGTCCGTTTCAACAGCAATAGCCAACAGGCGTTTGAACCCGTTGATCAATGCATGTGGGGCAGAGGAGGCTGTTGGATAGCCACTACACTTTTCCCTATTTGTTGTTAACTGTGTTAACTCCATATGAAGCGCCTCGGTCTTACTCTTCTGGTCATTCCCAAGCTTATTAACCTTCTCGGGAGATGCCAAATACTTTTCTCTAAGTCGACGACCGCAAATCGCATTGTCATCAAATAAATCACAACGTGTTTCCTTACATAAGTTTTCACATTTTTTGCCTGAATTCTCAATTTCTCATGTATCTCCTTCTTTTTTTCCAGTTGGCAACTGAGAATATCATTATCATCTAACACATTATGAAGCATTTCTATGTAAGTCTTCTCACGAACATTGCTCTCAACCTTCAACTTGTCATTCATCTCTTTCTCTTTTTGAAGTTCCTGCGTGAGATTAATACTTTTGCCTTGCTCGACTTTCAACTCAGCTTCTAAGTATTTAATCCTGCACAATGCCGAATTTAATGCTTCTTGCCCTCTTTCAAGATCCAAGTTTGATTTATATAAATCACTTTCAAGTTTAGTAACTGTTGCGTGTAATTTACTCTCTTTAGCAACACTTTCTAAAATCTTTGCCCTTTCTTGTAGCGCACTTTGTTTAATGCCTTCTATCTGCTCTTCATCCCTTAACTCCTCTTTCTGTTCATCAGAAGTATGGTTGTGGATTATTTTGAACATGCTTTGCACTATATGTCCGTGTTCAAGCTCAATATACTGTCGCAAAAACACACGAAGGTGCCGTAGCAAATTCACCAAATCCTTGGCCATCACCAAATTGCAAACAAACTTAAAGTTATGTTCAGCAAATAACTCCAGGGATGTTGACACATTAGTCAAAGAATCATCCATTATCCATTCTCCAAGTCGTGCACCTCTCAATCCCTTACCATCTCTACCTACCACCAATGCAGACTCCAACATAGGCCTTATATCTGTAGGGTACGTA
Source organism: Oreohelix idahoensis (assembly GCA_024509875.1). Classification (NCBI taxonomy): domain Eukaryota; kingdom Metazoa; phylum Mollusca; class Gastropoda; order Stylommatophora; family Oreohelicidae; genus Oreohelix; species Oreohelix idahoensis. The sequence goes on from JAMPIV010016248.1 coordinate 210,001, forward strand.
TCACGATCCATGGTGATTCACTCACCAAGTTTACTGTATATATATATATATTCACCAGTTATAATTACCACAAGTTTATGTCCCTAAAAATTCGGACAATTACCTCTTTCAGCTGACAAAGCCAAATATCCTTTCAAGCAATTGCTAATCAGTTAACCACTGTATACCATAGTAGCATAAGTTCATGTGCATAGAACCTTTGTAACATATACCAATATGAGGGATACCTTTATATCAATTTGAGTGATGTCAATATTATGTGAAATAGCCTTAAACACTTATGCACTAAAGTCTTACAATAAGTTACCAACAACTAACATATTATATAGACAATAGGAATCACGGTTACAAAGACAAGGTACTACAGAACAAACGATAACGTTCGCAGAGGTCAACTGAACATTAAAGCCGAACCAAAGCAAAAAAATTTACATAGCATGTAATGATAACCGCGAATAATGACAAGAAAATACCCAACACCGTATATAAACGAAAATGTGTATAAAAACTGAAAGATAGGAAATAGAGAAAAAACGCTCACAAACAAATTAATCAATGAACTAAAAAACAGAGAAAAATACTACGAGAACAACAATGAAACGTTACTTCACAACTATACATTTACTTGTCCCAAGAGACAACTAGTAACCTAAACTTCGGTAAGGTTTGTAGCCTTAAACCGGAATTGTCACAGAATTGACAGTTACTAACCAAATCCTAAAGAATGCTTATGAAGCCCTGGGTAAACTGGGATATAATCTTCATAAGTAGACATGAAACATGGCATATTTAACATAAAATACTCATTATAACAAATAGTACACAATATATATAGGAAGACTTGTTGACACAAGATAAAATGGCACAGTTTCCACAACATAAACCACTTATCTTCAATAAAGGAAAATACGCCCGTCCAAAATGCTGCACATCACAAAATCTGCTGAGGAAAACAGTTCACCGCATAAGGTCACCGCAGGTTGACACTTCTCACTTCAGGTCCTTTGTCCTTGCCACGGTACGGTGTGTGCTCGTACACCGCACCGGTAAACAGGAACTGTATTACTGCCAATCATCTACTTGAGGCACACGCGTAGAATGACTGCATATCAGCTTGAATTCCCTCTGTAACTGTAGGGGTACACAGTCTGTCAATCTCGTTGATAATCCACTTGAAAGGAGGTACTTGACATCTCTTGTATACTTTGCTGGTAAACTTCTGTAATTGCGCCACCAAAATACTGGCACAGTTTACTTGAAAACTTCAATTCAAAAAGCAGAACTGAACCATGAAGCGTATCTTGGCAATGGAAATGTTAGATATGTTATAGTCCTCTATGTAGATGGGTATTAATAAGCTGCACTCCATCAGATATGTTACCGCCTAGTTATGTTAACGTCTGTTTTTGGGTAAGTCTTTATAGTAGGTATCACACCACGTAAGTTTGAAAACCACCTCTATTGCACCCGTAGTTGATAATGATGATGGATTCTTAAATGCACCACACAGCGTAGAAGAGAGTCATATAACGCAGATGACGTGGGCATCACGTCCGAAAGTTTTGGCCACGACTGTTGCCGCTAAGATTATTGATTGCCGCCACTGTAACAATCAGTATTTGTTGCAAAACGATGTTGCATCGACTGTTGCAAGCGAAGTGTACCATTGCTAACCATAGAGTAGTCGAATACCAGGATTGCTATACATTAAATATCACGCCACACAGGCTACTAGTTATATATGTCGTGAGTTCGATCCAACTTGAACTGGAAACCACCAACTGATACAGTTTGATACACACTGTTATTCCAGATGATAAAGGCTGCATACGCTATATAGGTTGTTATCCATGTGTGTACTGCTGTGCTGTTACCGTGTCTGACATGTTTGGAGGGTGTATAGAAACAGTCACTCACACCACGATAGCTCACGTACGAGTCATGGAGGGTTAAACGCCTTGTGACAGTTAATGAACAGTTTAATTACACCACAACACGGTCATGATAACGTAGACGTAATACAGCATGTTACACAGGTTATAATAGCATACCAAAAAGGATCCACATCATATAATAATAATAATAATCCATCAAGACGGACTGCTGGCAATCGCAGTACTAGTAAATACATCCATAATCCATCTGGAAGACTGCTGGCAATCGCAGTATTAGTAAATATATCAATAATCCATCTGAAAGACTGCTGGCAATCGCAGTACTAATAAATATATCAATAATCCATCTAGAAGACTGCTGGCAATCGCAGTACTAGTAAATATAGACCTCCAATATATGACGTCTCAAAACACTGGCCTGTATACTCCAAGGCCTAAGGAACATCTCCTTAAATACAGTACATCTTATCTGCCGATAATCACACCTAATTCATCAGCAATAATGCCTGTACACTGGTACACATCGAAAAAACACTTCACATCTCCTCAGTGCACTCGCTCGGCACACACTCCCTCCAAAAATCATTCTCTCCCAGAACACACCAGCCAATCACAAAAGCCTGGGGCTAACTTCCCGAGAACTCTCGCTCATAGCTCAAAAATTAGCTTAGAAAATTTATCTCACGTGGAACTCAGCCACCGTGAAAAACGTTCTGCATCTCGAAGATTCGAATGCGATACACTCATATATTTTTTAAAATAAATTAACAGCTAGACAAAAGCTGTTCAAGTGGAATAACCACTATAATCTCTTACTGATCCCATACATATAACGATTACTGCCCTTGCTTAGATTTGGTCTCAACACAGACTTATAAATTATTTCTTCTGCACAGAAATCTAACTACGAGGGGCGTTCAGAAAGTAATGCACCACATTGTTTTCCTCAGCTAATAATAAAGATAGAAGCATTAAATTTTGCACACTTTAAATATGGCATGTGCCAATTGTGTGCACAAAATTGCACCACAACCGGCCAAATAATACGGCTGCCCTAAACCGTTGAAATGGAGCGTGAAAGCAACTTGCGTTATAAACAGCGAATTGTGATAGAATTTCTCGTTGCAGAGAAGGAAACTGTTGTGAATATCCACAGGCGTCTATGTGATGTGTATGGAAGTTTTGCAGTCGACAGGAGTACAGTCAGTTGCTGGGTTCAGAGAATCAAAGAATCAGGAAGTGGAGATATGGAGCTGCTTGTTCGGCCGCGCTGTGGACGTCCTGCCACAGCCACCAACGCAGAAATGTTGAAATGCGCTGAGGGCATTATTCTTACTGATAGGCGAATCACTAATAATTCCTTCAGCTGGAAAGGTCGTGATCACTGTCTTTTGGGACATTGAAGGTGTGATTCTTGTGGACGTTATGCCAAGAGGAGAGACAATCAATTCGCAAGCTTACATTAAGACATTGAAAAACTCAATCAACGTTTTCGCAGAGTTCGGCCGCAGACCTGCTTCTCCTTTACAACAAGGCTCGCGCTCACACAAGTCTGGCAACACGGGAAGCAATCACCAAATTGGGTTGGACTGTACTACCCCATCCACCCAATAGTCCCGATTTTGCACCCTCTGATTTGCATCTATTTGGTCCACTTAAAGATGCACTCCGTGGGACAAGGTTTGAAGATGATGAAGGAGTGATTCATGCAGCGAAGAAATGGCTACATGATCAAGACAAAATCTGGTACGGGCTAGGAATACATGCACTTGTTTCGCGCTGGCATAAAGCCGTACAAGTTGATGGGGATTATGTTGAATAATACCGATGTTTACATGACATATTCATTATATTGTGTATAAATGTCATGCTTTTTGAATAAACCGCTCCTGAGAAAAACGATGTGGTGCATTACTTTCTGAACGCCCCTCGTAGTAAAATGAAATAAGCGGTTATCACTGAATCACTCAATACTACTAGATATTTAATATATTTACCTCCAAACAGAACTACGGGTATCACAACGAAACTAAGAGTTTCACTTATAAATATAAGTATCTAGAACGAAGCGATCACGTCTACTGCAACTAGGAGTGTGAATGACTAGTCTAAAACTCTGGGTAAGATATATGAGAACCCGACAAAGGATCCCACGTTATTTCGAAAATCCGAACTAGCGCCCCCTTTCCGTCTTAACACTTCCCATACTTAGAGCTGGCCATAACTGCCAAAAACGCGTCTTTGACACCTCCGTCTAACTATTCTCATTCCTGAGCAATGCATGAGATCCGCCGTTAACACCTCACGCCGAGAACTTAGCCGAAGAAAACTCTCGTGACAGCTGAATATGTAGACAAATGTCTGCTCCCTATGTCTGACGGAATGCATTCTCACACAATTTCGTCTCGTCCAAGGACTGACACATTACGCAACCAAATGCGTTTCTAGAATGAGAAAAGAAACGGCAAAGTCAGAATGGGGAAATATATTTAGTCGCAAACGAACGAATGCGAAAAACAGGAAAAGGATAAAAGAGCGATAATAAAGTAGAGAACACGGGTAGAAAATAAAAGAATATAGAAAATTTATTGATCATAAATCTCTATGCGACAATACAGAATTGACAGGCGTAATCGACATGTACGTGGGAAATACAATTAAACAACACTAGGATAGTTAACACTTAACTCAGGATTAATTGATAATCATCGAAGAGAACAATAATCAAAAATGCAATAGGTACATCTTCCTTCTGCCAGTTACATTTTATCTCTCCCGTTTTCTTGTCAGTACACGTTATCTCTCTTTCTTTTTTCATGTTATAACAGATTATCTAGCTATCTGTCTGTTTAGTCTTAAGCTGAGTTAAAAACTGGTGGCGCGCTACGTTAAATCACCTGCGGTCTTACGAAAGAGTTACTATTCGTTACGAATTAATTATTTTAAGCAATAGAATAGGTAACCCTGGGTAGATTATAGCTGCATAAAATGTTATACGCTACCACTACAGATAACTCTAAAACAATTATGTCGCTCTTACCAGCTTCAAGGAATAATCTCCATACGGACTTAATTCACAACTGCTATAAACAGGAAGAATAAGATGCACGCATGCTAGAAAATCCAAGAGCGTGACTGAAAGAGAGTTATTGAGACAGTCGTTTAAGTACTACCAGATGATGCCAGATGTTTGGCTCGCTTTCGCGGACCGTTCGAGATGAAACAGTGTACTAGCACATAATAAGAGGCAAGAGCTTCTGATCTCCTCCCGATTAAACAGAAATCCACGTACGCTAACCGCGTTCGTGAGTTGTGACTTTTGGCCACGATCAAAGCTCTCTCCCGTTAAAAGGAACAGAGAAATTACCCTGAGTTTTCTCGAATTAAAGGAGACCCGGAAAGTATTGAGTTTCCTGCGGAACCGATAAAAAAGGATTGTTTGATCACATACCACCATGCGCGTGCTAGAAGATATGCATGAAGAAGGTCTACAGTGCTGATTGACAGACAAGATGACAGATATATCGCTTTTAGAGACAACGTTTAAAGACAAGTGGGCGGAGAATTTTGATGGACAGAAGGTAGACAGGTCAGAATGACGAGAAACCAGACCGACCTAGTAAATCTAAGGGCAGACAATTCCACCACCCGTCATAGTATACGTTGGCTAGTGGCTCTGCCACATAATTCTAAACACTGCCATATGCCCGAAGCCTACACTAAGACTGTGCTTGTTACTAGGCTTCATTCGTCATCCAACGCTTTACGCGTACCCTTTGAAGTCTAACTAGTTGAGGTGTTGCAAGGTGCGACCATCTAAAGATAAAACCAAATGCTCGCAAACCATGCAACAGTCCTCAACAAAATAGCAACAAATTCCTCCTGCATAAGAGTGAAACAGTGATAATTTCATGAGGAGATTAGGTCTGCTGGCTACCTTAAGTCTTCTGATAAAGTTAGTTGCTTATCCTTTACAGGACGTGGCAATCAACCCCAGCTTTTATTGGCTGTTTGTGATTTTTCTAGGCAATTTTTTCATTCAGTAGTTTGCCATTGCTTTCTGAACGGTACGGCGCTTATACCATTGTTAAAAATCCACACAAAGCGATCTGCTACCAAACCGCCTTCAGCAGGTTTCGAACCTGGTATATCTGGATTATGAAACTGCGTTCATATCCATTAGGCCACAGACGCCAAGTCTTCTGATACGTGTTGATAATAATTTAATAAAGTAAGCCCCTGTAAAATAATACAAAACAAACAATCAGACCCATACATCAACCAATAACAATAGTTCTTTCAACTTTTCTTGTCACCATTTCTCTTGCTGCCTCTCCTGGCAAGGTTAATGGCTCATCTTAAGAATTTCATCTCGCACGATGCGATGGTCCTGTCTTGTACCCTAGTCAGAGACGATGTTTGACATTGACGGTAAAGAGCTGGTAACTGTATATTAATTTTCGATTGTATGTTAGTTATACTAAAAAAAATTAAACGGCGAATTTTATCTGCACAAGCATTCAAAGATAGTGTCATGCTCCAGTCTATATAGATGTTAATGGTTACCTGACACTGCTCTTGAGTTAAAGTGGGAAAAGGCCGCGTTGAAAAGGACTGGTCATCCCCCTACTTCCTATTATTCCAGGCTTGACGGGAATCAGCTTGAAGACAGATGATGAGAAAGAATGAGCGTTACTCTATTGGTATGTGGCCCAGACAGATGAAGGTGACAAGCATGTCCGTCTGGATTTTAAGGACCGTGTTCCGGGAAAAGCCAATGTAGTCTCCTCACCTCTTGTTTCACCGGTGCTTGTCTCGTTCTTCTCATCACTTCCACATTGGTGATCTCATCATATCACTTCAATCCTTAAATACTGTGCAAGCATCCATTTATAAAAGTCATTCTGATTGTCATTAATGTTGTTCTCAATCGTTCACACCCATTCAATAGGACTGACTGTCACGTTACAGTTGAAGAGTCTGAATTTAAGAATAACAAAGACAAAAAAATGATGTAATGCCTTACTAATCACACATAACACAAATTAAAGTTTATGTCTATGGTAACTTAATCATGGAAAAAAGAACTAAAGACAAAGGGAAAATGATGAGGAAAACGTGGAAAGAGTTTCAGCTGATGGCATGTGACAGAAGGACTTGGCATGTGTTTGTTGAAGGTCTATGCTCCTTGGGAAGCTAAAGGGTACTACTTGCTTATGATGACTAAATACCTATGCTCCTTGTGGGGCTAAATGGTATTGCCTGATTATGGTGACTAAATACCTATGCTCCTTGTGGGGCTAAATGGTATTGCCTGATTATGGTGACTAAATACCTATGCTACTTGGGGAGCTAAAATGTACTGATTGATTATGGTGACTAAATACAAATGCTCCTTAGGGAACTCATTGGCTATGCATTAATCTTCTTCCAGCGAACAACCATTTCCCTTTATGTTGTAGCGAACTGTCAAAATGCGTAAGCTAGTCCATTACCTGATAGTTTCCACAACCATGACTGGGGCGTAAAGAGAAAAATGACTGAAATCTGTGAGTATGTTAGATACAATACTGGAAATTATATACTGGCGAATCTCTTTTTAAATGTACGCCTTAATTTCTAGGAATATCGCTACGTCATCTGGAAGCGGAGTAATAATGTATCTTCCTTTTCTCATGTCCCAGGGGTGTTGTAAAACTCCGTCTGAGGCTATAACGGTAATGTTGACATCCGAATAGCTTAGGGGAAGGGGCGGTTATTATGGATGAATTATAGAGGAAAGAGAAGAGAGGGAAGGGGCTGCAAGGATGGATGTTGAGGAAAAAGATTGTGATGTGTGTTAGTTGTATTTATGATCGACGAAAGATAGTTTTTATATTCGATACAGACAATAGAGGCAAATGTCAGGGAGGGGGAAGCGCTGATATTTCATAATGGGGTTGAAGGGCTCTAAAAACACAACGGCAGATTTACATAGCTTCATGGAAATCTATGCAGGGATTACAAAACAGTAGAGAATAAAAGTGCCAAAAAATGGACAGAGAACATAGACAGATATTATTGAGCTGTATGGAGCCAGTCATGGGAATATGTTTTGAAAATTTAACTTCGTAATAGAGACGCTTATTCTGGTATGGTCAACCACGGAAAGGGTACTAGATATTCCAGATGCAACAACTGAAAGAATAAACCAGTAATGGTTGAATCTTCCTTTTTCTTTAGTTAAGGAGCATAGAGCGACATGTGCTATTGGTTTCAACTCGGAGAGCTGACGCGAAGGTATGCCTTGTATATATAACAACCTCCAGTATGAGAGTGGAGGTAGAGGCAGCTACTGCTGCCTTAAGTTGGTTGTCTGAGACTTTACTAACAAAGGCAGTTATTCTATCAGACTCACAATCCATGCTTCGAAAGGTTAAAAATGGATTGCTCCAACATGAATGGAAAACCTCCATAGAAACATCGAATCTTCAAGAACTGATATGGATCTAATGTCCTGGTCATGCAGAGGTACGCGAAAATGAAAGTGCTGACTGACTAGCTTCAAGAACACCCATAGAAGGTACACTTAACATGGATAAGATAGAAATACTGAGGGCAATTCATGATCGTCTATTAGAGAATGACACTACAATCGATGAATCATCAAGGCTTATCACGGAGCAGTCTATCCTTTCTCTTCCAAACTCTTCCACGCATTCCATCCTGTCACTGTTTTCTTGTCTTCAATATACATGTAAGTCAATTTTTTTCTCAGAGAACGCTATCTCAGGTAAAATTCTTGTATTAAATTCATTAAGCAGGCAATTTAAAATCAGCCAGGTAGTGGTTTTTGGGGAGATGCGTTAGTACCATTACGGGTAAGGTTTCACATAGGCATGATAATGGTGGGTTTTTCTGTGAGACATCAATTAAACAGTGACTCCTAGCCGACCACTTACTTCCGGTCGAACAATGTATTTATCAGAGAAAGTGTAATGTTTATGTAGGCTTGATGTACCAGCAGAAACTAAAGTTTAAGTACAGAAGACTGTTTACGTATATACACATATATAAGTATATATAAGTATATATATATATATATATATATATATATATATATATATATATATATATATATATATATATATATATATTTATATATATATATATATATATATATATATATATATATATATATATATATATATATATATATATATATATACATAGTACACAACTGTGTGTACAGTAAAGTCAAAGGCGTACTTACGAATATTTTCAAATATTCAAGTTTGGATTGTGTTATCCTGAAGTGATCCTGTGCGTGCAGAGTGTCAATAACATAAGACCTGGCTTCGAACTCCCTCAATTTTGCTGAGCTCAAAAGTCAAGGAGGGACAGTGACTGAATCTTCACCCTTGAGTGTGAACCAGACATCCTTGAAGACACTAGTGCCCCACAGGACAATCAGTCACCACCACGTGCCCTCATCAAGAAGTCACAGCAGAGTGTCCTCTTTGCTTACATCCTATACGAGCTAAGATAAGTAAAATAACAAAAAAGAAGATCACCACATACACATAACAAAGCTCAGACTTAGTGAAGAAAATAAGGCACCCCACTGGGAACTAGACTTTTTCAGATTTAAACTTTGATTTTTTTCCATATTTTTTTAGCAGATGTAAAATTAACCCTTTGAAAATGTGATTCCCTAAATAAATAGCATATTGTTGTATGTACCTACTACACGTCTGAGTCCATTTGATAAAATACCATAATCCTGTCCAGGGCTCTCTTTTTGTGATTATTTCCCTTTCTTGTTTACTGTCCTCTTTATTGTGGAATTGTCCATATCGTGTGGTGTATGTTAGGTGTGGAACAAAGTCACGTGGGAGAACAACGTGTGTGGTATTCTTACATGGTATTTAATTACCCTTGATTCCAGACAGTTAACCTCTTGGTTTCATAACAAATAACATCACTATTACAGTATTACAAGAAAATTAATCTATATTCTTATTGTTATCCAGAGCAGTTGACCTGTGTCGACCTTGCTTTTCCCCTACGCGTAACAAGGCTAAGACTGCTGGAATTTGGCATCAAACCTAAAACCAGCAGGGGTGGACGTATGACAGGACGCATCCGGCGTGTACACAACCAGTGCGCAACAGGAACAATTAGCATTCATACCCGTCGACATTTGCTGAGGGAGACTGAGCACTATAGGTTTGCCCGGAGTGCAATGACATCGAATCTGATCAGCAATAACAACAACAATGACTGGTATTATTGTTGGACTGGCGCTATTTGTGGCGGTGGCTATATGTGTGCCTGTCTGTCTGTTAATCTGTCTTTCTGTGTGTGTATATATATCTATATATATATACATATATATATATATATATATATATATATATATATATATATATATATATATATATATATATATATATATAACTAGCAGATATACCCGGCGTTGCCCGTGTTAAAAAAAAAATGAAACTGAACTTTTAATATATCACCTGGTTACAATACTTCTGATCCTCCATTATTATCTTAGCAACCAGGACCAACCCTCTACGGTTCATTCTACGATTAACCCAATGACAACTATACTTCTCACCTCCAGAATATCTACTCCAATCATGTTCTACAGTGTACCTCTCTAGGGGTTGGAGTGGCTCAGAGGTATGGCGTCCGCCACGTATTCAAGAGGTACCGGGTTCGAATCCCAGTACAGGGATTATAATTTATTGAAATATATTTTTCAGAACCATTGGTCCTAATTACGTCATACTCCCCCCGGGTCTCATGGGTAGTGAGATCGGATGCCTAGCCTTCTCGGATAAGGGCGAAAAAATAGGAGGTCCCGTATGCAAGTTGCGCATGTTAATAATCACACAGCAGTTGGAAATCGTAAAGAGTAGGCTTATTAGGCCGCTGCCCTGGCAAAATTTAAAAAATTAGGAAACCTACCAACCACATAAATATTTATAGAATGTGTGATTCCTATGCATTATATACACACATTGCGATCCTCGCCGGTGCTACGGAGTTCATGCACTGCGCTGAGATCCTCCTTGTGTGATCTAAGGGAGGAGATCAGAGCACTGATGACATTGTCCGTGTGGAATGAAGATAGTCCTTAAAAAACCAAACCAAACCAAACCTCTCACGACCACATCTAATTCAATCATGTCCTCCACCACATCTGTCACCTTCAGCACATCAATCATGTCCTCCACCATAACTTTCACCTGCATCACATCTACTTCAATCATGTCTTCCACCATACCTCTCGCCTATAGCCCATCTACTCCAATCTTGTCCTCCATTGTACCTCTCACCTCCAGCACATCCACTCCAATCATGTCCTCCATGATACCTCTCACTCCTGGCACACACACTCCAGTCATGTCCTCCATTGTCCCTCTTACCTCCAGCACATCTAGCCCGTACATTTCTTCCATTGTACCTCCCACTTCCGACACATATACTCCAATCATGTCCTTCACTATACCTCTCACTCCCAGGATATCTACCCCAATCGTATCCTCCATTATACCTCTTACTCCGAGCACACCTTTTCTAATAATTTCCTCCACTTTACCGTTCACCTCCAGCACATCTAATTCAATCATGTCCTCCACCATACCTTTCACATCTAGCACATCTACTTCAATCGTTTCCTCCACTGTATCTCCTTCAGTTCGGTTATTTTCAGGGAGACCAAGAGTATGCAGTTCCTCCCCTTCCATATAAATAACCGTATCTTCTATGGCACTTAAAGATGTATTGAAAATTTCATCACTGTAACCAATTTCCATTTCAGGGTATATTAACTGAGCCTGATGTTTATAGCCATTGAAAAAAAAAAAGAAACAAGTACATATTAAATATTGCAAACAGTATTTTGTTCTTTAAATTGGTTTTTTTTAATTACTGCATTATAAATAACTTTTCAATAAAATGGAAGAATAAAAAGTTGTTTCTGCTGTTATATTCGTGAAGTGGTAGTTTATCGGCTTCCATCCTCTTGAGATGGCCAAACCACTTAATCCTCTGTATCTCCATATTCCCGATGCAGGATGCAGCTCCAACAATTCCTCTAAAGTCGTCACATCTCACCAGGTCTCTCCTGGCAACACCAATGGCCCTTGTCAAAATATCTCATCTCACAGGATGTGATTTTACTCTCTTGGGCTTGGGTAAGGGACCATGTTTGGCACTGATAGCAAAGAGTTGGTAAGAATTTATTAGTTATCAGCTGTCGTTAAGTTTTCATACTGATGTTCAGACGTTTGATTAGTGGTAACACTTAGTAAGTCACTGCCCTGGCTTTTTGACATCTTGTTTTAATTTCTCTGTCACGTTTTCCATTTTTAGCAAGAAAATATTGCTTAGGTATGTGAACTCTGGAAACTAATTATGCCTGATATTGTTGACATGTATGTTAAGTGGACCCATCGATCTGCTAATCTTCATAGTTTCTGCGACGGTATTGCCTCCCCTGCTTTGCAGTAGTGGTCCAACAGTGGCCAAAATTCAAGAGCATCTATTATAGGCTTCAATGGAGTCTATCTTTACACAAGATTACTCTTGGCAGAAATGTCGAGAGAAGAGTAGTAAAGCTTCTATAACATGGGAGTCTTCATAAGATTAGGATAAGCGAAAACAATGCTGGCTGTCGCTAAGCACGTTAATTCTATAATCTGCCGACACTTTTATGACGAATTTAAGCAACGGTTTATTCTAGCTCGATTTAGCCCCCACTACCGAGTTAATCAGTGGAATTTATTATTATAATATATATAGCTCTGTTTAGAGTGTGTGTTTAGTAACTTTGACTGAGACAAACATGTAGTACATTTAAAAGGATTGAATCGAAGTTCAATTTGTAACATTACAAATAACAAAATGTAATAGTCACTTTCAGTTTTAACAGTTGGAAGATAATTTGAATATTTATGAAAAGAATTGCATCACTTGGATGGGATTTAACTGAATAATGGAGGTCACTTTTGGCAGCGGGTATTTTCACTTAGCTGCCAATGGCAGTTTCTTCTCCCGATCGGTCAGTTCGTTTCACTCTACTCTTGCTTGTCTCTGATCAAAGTTCAGGGGCCGCTTGTTCCCAGAACGTCAAGGAGTAACAGCTAAGTTGGTGCAGCGTCTGTCTATAAGACCCTCTTATGATGGCGTCTCGCTACACGTCAGTCCACTTCTACCGTCACTTGGTTCCCGAGATAGTACTTTCTGATGGTACGACCAACAACTGGTAATAGAAATAGAAACGAAACGCTCTTCTGAGTATGGCGTTTTTCCGACACATAGTTATGTGCCCCCCACCGCTTCTTCTATTCTACCATCCCATGTCAGAATTTACCCTCGATGAGAATTAAATATAATCCCTCGGGATAAAACTTACTTTACATTTAAACTGAATAGCTTTAGCTTTACACTACATTTAAATGAAAAGGTTAAACGTACAGATATAATATGTTTTACACTCACATCTTCACTGTTTGATAAGTGTTTAAAATATAAATTCATTTATGTTTTACACTGATTGAAAAGTTTGAAACTTCCATTACTTTAAAAGGAATATTTTCACATAGACATTTAAACTGGTTTAAAGCTTGAAAACTTACATTAATTTTGAAGTGAATATGCTTATAGAGACATTTACACTGCTTTGAGAATGTAAGTATTATACTTAGAATGTACAACATTTCTTTCATCTTTCCTTCCATGCTCCATAAGGAACCTGGAACTACTTTATGCTTTTAGTTCTCTTTACGAAACTAGCAATAAAGCAATCACCAGCCCATGCAGTGGCGGTTCATGAATCATCATTCTATACGCTGAGGTTGCCAGCCTCAAATGACTTTGACATCGTGTAGCAGTTTTCACACATTAAAATTCACATGGTAATATATATATGTGTATATATATATATATATATATATATATATATATATATATATATATATATATATATATATATATATATATATATATGTTAGTTCACATGTTAGTAATGAAACATGGAATGAAAAATGCACTACTTTCGCCAATCTTGGCTCACAGACGTTTTTGCTCAGAGGACTTAAAAGGCACTGGCAGCTGCCTTCTTTCACGTGTACTGGGGGTCGTTAATTTTAACTTCAATTTCCTCTGACTCCGCGTCTTTCTTCAGTTTCCTAGTCCCAGTGTTCCTTATTAAAAGGTAGAGATTTCCTGTGTTTTGTAAGTCTTAAGTGGTTCTCCAATAAAAGGTCCGGTTAACAAAAGGAATTATGAATCTAGTCTTCATTCTGGCGAAGTCTGATGTTGTTTTGGCGAGCGTGAAATTCACAGGGAAACAAAACTGCGAAATGGTCAGACAATATTCCTATCTTCCCACGCCTTCGTTTGTTATGGAGTTAAATAAATGCTCCAATCATATTCAAACAGGTCGGGTTTGGTACTTTCAAAATATTTCCTACATGAAAAAATTTGCAAAGGTCACGTCTCTCGTATATGGTAATATGATGTCTGATTCCTTTGTGTACTAACTTACAGACAGATCGGGGAACTCACAAGACAACATGTGTAAGCTGTAATACTTATTACTTTATTAGTAAGTAATGTTGTCATAACAAGTCGGCCCGGAAGCGGTTATGTCACACTTGTCTGCCCACATGTGTCACACAGACAGTAATCTCGTTATCTGTCGTATGAGTACGCAAAACTCCGTATCTGCCCATCTGGGTTACCAAACGAGTCGTCTTATCAGCGGTTCAATCTAAACACGTCGGCGACTATCTTATCTCAGTTGCTCACCGCAAGCCAGGATGACCGGGTAACAAACAGATGACATCACAGAGAGGAGTGTCGAATGACTTGATAAAATCAAATATCTGCTACTTAGCAGAAAAATAACGACGAAAGAAAGAAAGACAGAAAAGTGCATATTATAAAAATCAGTACCACAAATGCACCGATCCTGCCTGAGAGAAACAAAGATCGATAGGGGCCGCTCCATTTTGTCACAAAGTTAGGACATAAAATGATGTGCCACATTAACACAACAGCGCAAGGGCAAATCACGTGACATCGTGGCGGGCAATAATTTTTGCTCTCTCTTATAACGTTGAGTTTATTGGTCCTTTTAGAATTTTTTTTTTTTTCTGGGAATAAACACTACAACGTATTTGTCAAATGTCATATGGCAGTTATTACTCCTTGTTTCGACATGCATGTTATGTATATCCAGTAGATACAAGTGTTGATAATAACATTTTAAAAAGAAGAAATTGACTTGTCAATCCCTTTGTAGAAATATTATATCGTATTTTGTGATCATTTGATCGACCTTGACATTTGATGGCAGCGGTCAACCTTGGGTCATGGCTCTTAAGTGACATCCTTCTTTTGGCTTTTCGGCCTCCGTTTTGAACTGAACCCATTTCGTTTAGGGGGCATCTCTAAAATGGCTATTTCCAAAGGGCGCTGTAAGAGCCTCTTTTCGCATAATCGTAGGGAGCATCTCCACTTGCTGCGATCAGCATCTCCGTCCTCCCAGAGCCTGGATTTATCTATTCATGTCTCTCTTGCACACATCTTTCAAACTTCATTTGTGGTTGCCTTTTTTTATATTGGGATTGGGGGTGAGGGGGGGGGGGGGGGGGCACGGCGCAAGCTTGGGTTCAAAATAAAGTTTAATCCCGTTGAGAGATATTTAGCACTTTCTTGTAACACATATTGGCTTTTTTATTATGGCAGTCACATTAATGATTGTTAGTTACCTCCCTTGGAGTGCTTGGCCGGTTACACATACAAACTCGGCAAATATTGATTCCATACATATTGGAGAAAAGGAAAGGAAGTTGGGGAGGAACAACAGTCAGTTCCCACATATACAACAAGCATGTAAAGACATTGACTTTTAACTAACTTTCTGTATTCGCTACACAACCAGACATTGACGTTGGGAACTCTTGTCAATTTTCCACTACCATCGCATTGCTATTTCCCACATACTTAAACGTTAAAGATACATTTAGGCGTGTTATCTAAGGGACGTCATTTTCATTACAAGGGGAGTAATATGTGCGGGAAAGCTTGTCATAACTTTAGAAACATTAAACAGTTATTTTATATAATTTTGTTTGTTCCACTTTTGTAGCAAAGAAGTAATTTATAATATATTTCAAATTCCGAAGGAAATATTTCTGTCGTTTCTTGCTGTTATAGAAATGTGCAGTTATATTTTACATGGGATAAATAAATGCACGCTAGGTTCAATACACGTCAGTAAGTATGTATAACAAGAGTTTCTCTAAACGTGAGAATATCATATACTAAACAATATTGTATTTTTGACCGGCACAAAGTGCTGCCTAAACTAAAGTTGAGACGATGTGTTTGACAAGACCCCTTGTGAGCCCGAAAATATAAGTGCCTACCAACCTTCTTGTTACGGTAGATTAATTGGCATTGTCTGCTAGAGGTTAGCAGCATGCGATTTTAGGGGTTACAACGTTTAATGTAATGTAAAAGTATTATTAGCCTAGTGAACGCTGTGACGTTTCAGCGTTGGTAGTCACGCACGGTGACCAAGTAACGGGACCCTTTCTTGAATGACCGTCGAACGGAGAAGACGTGTCTTTATATTCTTATGGTGTCGGGCATGGAATGCCACACAGTTATATTGTATTTTATTATGGACATGGGTCAGTCCACTGTTATGATGAAGAAAGATGAAGTTACAGGTTAGTAATTGACTAAACCTTGTCGAGACGAATTAACAGTCCGTTTTAATTAATACTAGTGCCAGACGCATAATCTCACTGTCGGTCGTTGGATTTACCAACCACGCGTGCATATAGTTATGTCGTTCTGCCTACAGTAATTCAGATGTATGAGACAAAGGACTGATATGCAAGATAGCTAACTCAACATAGGATTCTAAATTATATTTGTGATGTAATTCATGATCAACGTACGATGTCTACAGAATGTATAATAAATTGTTTGTTTGGACTCTAGACATGACTTATCCCGTCTATGAACATTTGGGAATTCAATTATGACTATCATGGTTTCAAAGTATTTAAACCCACATTCGCGTAATTAACATCGAAGGCACGATGCAAAAATGATGAACTGTAAACCCAGGTACCACGATTGACTATCAAACTTTCAACAATCCGTTGGGCTAATTTTACGACCCGCAACAGAAGTGGTTGGCCATCGCTGGGGATCGAAAGAAAAAGGAAATTTTTTCTTCTTTACATGCTTTCACAAACTGTTTACGATTGCAAGAAAGTCACATGATTTGCATAAATATGACGTTAAACGCATGACTACGAAATGCCAATCTGACGTCACTACATCATGCGTAGATGCCGCGCTTCGAAAGTACAACCTTCAACGCATTCCAGGTTTGATGAAGATTTACATGATCAAGAAGACTAGACGATGAAATACGGTTATCAGCCAACAAGGAGCAAACAGTACTAGGCATGAATCTAGTCCGTTGATGAACTTGACATCGCCGGTGCCTTTTAAAGATAAGTCTAGACTTAGGACGATTGTCATTCATATAGCACAATACTAAGTCCATTTCTCTGTGCAGGCATGTCCACTCTATTTGTTATATATCTATGTTATATCTGTTTTTTCCGTTGATGTTGTCCCTTATTCGTGGGTATGGATGGGCGGCGGATTGAAATCAATTCTATGGCTCCTTGGATGCCACGAACTGATTTTAATTGTTCTTAAGGCCGTTAGTTAATTGCATTTTTACGAAGAACCCATCGATGGCTTTCCGATGATTTTTGTTCGTTCGTATTTGCAATTAATTGACCTTGCATGTTAGGTGTCTAGTCGTGTTATAACTGGGGTATTCTAGTGTATTTAGTTCTAATTTTTATTCAGTTCTGTAACAATGTTTGTAATCTATCGTGTTTTTCTGATCTGACTATTATTCAGTTTATATTTTTTGTACAACCGTTAATGAGTCCATGTATACGTCACTAATTTTTGTGTACGCAGGTTAATTTTCTATTCAGTTCATTCTTTAATCTCTCACTTCCGGTTTATTCAACTTAGTTATAAATGCATTTTTATTGTGAAAATGTCTTGTCGTATGGTAATACTGTTCTGTAATCCTTGGTTAACAAATTGTGTTGTTTGTCTTCATTTCATCCATTTATAAGATAATATTAATACTATAATTTATTCATTAATAAGAGTGTAGATTAATATGATTAAATTTTTATGAGTTTTAAGGAGGAATTAGGGACTTTGCACCAATTTGCAGTGGTGGTCCAAGAAATGGGCAATGCACTTTATAGCTCATGATTATGACATAATATACAATAATTAATTATTATAAATTTATAACATATTAAGACATATTAAATGTTAATTAGTACACTTTCTCAGTACTACATTGTGAACTTAGTAACTATTAAGATTAAATAACCTAATTATTTAGGTATAATACCCATAATTATTGAATACTAATATTAAGTGCATGATATAATTTCAGCACCTTAGATAACTAACTATCATAACTATTTATGATAGATATTAGTGAGTATATATAATATTTTTACAAAATATTATAGATTTGTGGAACTTATAAATAACAGTACAGGAATATTGCAATTTCTTGTAGTGATTATTCATTCGTTGAGTAATTACAAATATCTACATAGACTTTATTAGTGATTACTAGACATAAGTAATTGAATACTTAAATAAATCAACTTCAAGAATGCTTACCTTGGATCATTTCATTAAAATTGGAAAAGATTGTAATAAAAAGGGAGATGCACTCCTGGAATTTGCGGAACAACAACTTGCAAAATATAAGGCAGAGATGGAAGAACTTGAAAGAAAAGAGGCTGAAAAGAAAGCTATTGCTAAGGCAGAGATGGAAGAACTTGAAAGAAAAGAGGCTGAAAAGAAAGCTATTGCTAAGGCAGAGAAAGAAGAATTAAGACAAGAAGAAGAAAGAAAGGTGGCAAGAGATGAAATCCTACGGATTGAAGAAGAGAATAAATTGAAACGACAGGAAATCATACTGCAGCAAGAAATGGAATTGCAACGGCTTAAATTGGAAACAGCAAAACTTCATTCGCAGGGTGCTGCAGCAAGCCAAAATGATAATGCTCAATCGGGATCTTCATCCAACCGACTTAAGGGCAATTATTACTTTAAGCTACCACCGTTCAAGTTACACGTAGACGATTTGTCATCATGGCTGGCGCGCTTTGAGGATATATGCAAGGTCAATAACCTTGACAAAACTGCATGGGCACTTAAACTCAAAGAATTTCTGGATGGCGAACCTGCAAGTGCAGCACAAAATATTGATCCGACATTAGCCACAGACTATGAGGCCATTAAGACTTTGTTATTACGTCGGTTCCACTTGAACGAAGAGGCATGTAGATTACGTTTCAAAAGTTTGTTGCCAGATAATAATAAAGACTTTACAGGGTTTATTGCTAACATACGCAATACTTTTAACAGATGGGTTGAACTGGCAGGTGTCAACAAATCTTACGACAAGTTAGTCGATTTGTTATTGAGGGATAAAGTATTATCTTCTGTCAGCCCACCGTTCTTTGCTTATCTGCAAGAACGTAAACCAGAAACTATTGATGAGTTAGAAAAAATTTCATTAAATTACTGCACCGCTCATCCGAATGCTAACATTTCTGGCTCGTTGATAAGAGAACCTCTTCCTGTAGCCTCCAATATGGCATATCATAGTAATAACAAACCAAGAACACACAGTGTGGACAGAGGTAGGTTCAAAGGAAACTATGACATTAATTTTCATAAGGGACGTAATAGTTTTAACAATAACTTTAATAGAGGAAGACCACAAAATAGAAACTATTCACCTCAGTCCAGATACAACAATAATCCACGTAACTCAAGTTATAATCGGTCATATAATTATAATAATGGTAACAATTGGAACAACAGCGATAATTATAACTCGAGACATCGAGATAACAGTTACAATAGGGGACAACGGGATAATTCAACTGATTATTCTCGTCATCGTTCTCATTCTCGTAGATCGACAAATTATAATCATAATACAGGGGCAGCCGTTACTACTGCTACAACCCCTGGGGTTCAGAGTTCACCTACTAATAACAAAATACAGTCTTCATCTACATGTTATGCAATGAATTATAACGTGGCAAATAGTTGCCCAGAATGTAATCTTATATTTCAGAAGGCAAAAGAGACAGTTCTGAACTGCGGACACATTCTACCAGAAGTCAGTCTAGCAGTCAATGACGGAACAGGCTCGCTGATCTTCAACAGAGGAAAAGTTAATGGATCCGTCGTCTCAGTTTTAAGAGATTCGGGATCGACAACGATCGGAATCCGTCAGTCACTTGTTCATCCAAATTGTGCAACTGGAGAACATGTCAGGTGCATGACCTTTGGAGGAACCATAGAATGTTATCCAACTGCTATTATACATATTAATACACCTTTTTTCACAGGCAACGTTAAAGCATGCATGTTAAGAAACCCAATTGCCGACCTTATGGTGGGATGCATACACGGAAGTAAAGATTGCACACCAGAAGAGATTATTGAATGGGAAAAAAATAATCTATGCATCGGAAATGCAGTAATAACCAGAGCACATACGAAACAATTAGAGACTATGGACACTGAAAACAAGGAAACAGACAAACATGAAAATATCGAGGTTCATTCTACTATTGACCGAGTATCCTTTGCTGCAAAACAGAAGGAAGACAGATCATTAACAAAATTTTTTGCATTGGTCAACAAAGTTGACAATCTTGCTATGAACAATAATAATAGTCATTGGTTTATTATTAAAAATGACATTTTATTAAGATGTTTTATGGATAAAACTCATGTAAGACAACAGGTCATGGTACCTTTTGCTTTTAGACGGTACATACTTCAACACGCACATGATTCTAAGTGCGCAGGTCACATGGGATATACTCGGACACGTTCTCGAGTATTATCTTCTTTTTTTTGGCCGGGAGTGTCACGAGATATTTCACAGTACGTACGCTCCTGTACGATATGCCAGGAAGTGAAAGCACGAGGAGCCTTTCACACGGCGCCTATTCAGGCTTGTGACATATCTGTGAGACCCTTTGACAAGATGGCCATTGATATTATTGGCCCACTTTTACCATCAGCCAGAGGACATAGATTTATTCTCACGTGCATCGATTTATGCACACGATGGCCAGAAGCCATCCCATTGAAAACAACCACCACCACAGATGTAGCTGATGCACTACACCTGATCTTCTCTAGAGTAGGTTTTCCTAGGAAACTTTTATCAGATCATGGATCTCAATTTATATCTGAGACTATGACTGAAGTAATGAAGACTTGGAATATAGATAGAAATCTCAGCAGCATTTATCACCCAATGAGTAATGGTGCAGTAGAAAGACTTAACCGCACACTCAAACAAATGTTACATAAAGTTACAGTTAACCATCCACAGGACTGGGACAGAGTACTCCCAGCCGTGTTATTCGCTTATCGAGAGGTGCCACATGAACAAACTGGCTTCTCTCCGTTTCAATTAGTCTTTGGCGCTCCACCAAGAGGTCCTATGGGACTAATAAAAGACTTATTGATTGACTCCGAGATGACTCAGGATACCCAGTCATCCTATGAGTATGTAATTAATCTCCGGAATAACATTATTGATGCCTGCAAAATGGCAACAGCTTCATCTGAGGCTGCTAAAGCGAAAGCTAGAACTTTCCAAAACAGTAGTAGACGATTACGTCAATTATTTCCAGGAGATCAAGCTTATGTGTTATTGCCACATAACGATAATAAACTTCTCATCTCGTGGAACGGTCCATACCAGGTTATCAATAAGATTTCTGATGTTGATTATGTCCTGGACATTAAGGGACATCACAAAATATTTCACATAAATATGCTCAAACAATTTCATACTCGACCTGAACATCTACAAGCTATTTTTCATGAACTAGATGACACTTTCGTACCTACATGTCACTATTCTAATTTGTCTGTTATCCAGGAAGAAGAATCTTCTTTTCCTGAGGTACAGTTAGCATTACCTGTACCTGTAGTACAGCCTACTGAATCTTGGCGGGACGTAACCATCTCTTCGTCGGTTACACCGCAACAGCATCAACAGATTGCTGAACTTCTACAATCTTATCCAGATGTGTTGACCGACGTTCCAGGTCGCACATCAGTCATTAGTCATGACATCACTCTTAACGATGATACTCCAATTCGGGTACATCCATATTCTGTTCCTCTACACTTTCTTACTAAAACTACTAAGGAACTTGAACAGATGTTATCTTTAGGAATTATTGAAACTAGTAATTCCCCATTTTCTTCTCCATTAGTTATTGTCCGAAAGAAGGACAATAACATTAGACTATGCGTCGACTATAGAAAATTAAATGCACAAACGATAGTTGATAGCGAACCACATCCACTTCTCGACGACTTACTGCCACGTCTATCGACCGCAACTATATTCACTAAGATAGACTTAACTAAAGGTTATTGGCAGATACCACTAACCGAAAAAGCTAAATACTACACAGCGTTTTCCACTCCGCAAGGTCTATACCAGTGGAATGTTATGCCTTTTGGGCTTGTTAACGCTCCAGCTACCTTTGTTCGCATGATGCGACACATTTTTTCAGGTAGACCAGACATTATTACATACATAGACGACATATGCTTATTTAGTTCATCTTTTGAGGAACATTTTTTGGGTCTTGAATACGTTTTGGACACATTAAGAAGGAACAATTTAACTGCTAAACCCACAAAATTACAAGTAGCGTTTCACGAAATAACTTTTTTGGGTCACATTATTGGAGCAGGATATATCCGAACACTACCCAGTACGGTTTCTAAAATTTTAAACATTTCCGTTCCTCAAACGAAGAAACAGGTTAGAAGCTTGTTAGGACTAGTCCAATATTACAGCAGATTTGTACCTAACCTGTCATCTATCACGGCTGTCTTATCATCACTGTTGAAAAAGGACATGCCAGTGAAGGTGACATGGACTAGTGAGTGTAATAATGTATTTCTTAATATTATTAACATTTTTTCAAACCCACCTATTTTGAGACTACCTGATGCTTCCAAAAAGTTTATTCTCCGCACAGATGCGAGTATGTACGGAATTGGCGCATGTTTGCTCCAATATCATGACGACATCCTCCATCCATCCTTGTACGTCTCACGGAAACTGAAACCACCAGAGATCAAATACTCCACTGTCGACCGCGAACTGTTAGCAGTGGTGTGGGCGATAACGAAATTGGAGAAGTTCCTGTTAGGGGCCCCATTCGTGGTCCAGACAGATCAAAAAGCCGTAGCATCACTACGACGGGCGAATCATAAAAGTCCAAAGCTCACCAGATTCGCTATTCTCCGTCAACCTTTGACTTCTCAATCGAGTACATCACAGGATCAGATAACGTCTTGGCAGATACTCTGTCTTGAAATCCTACTGATGTCGAGTCCTGAACTATAGTAACGTCACAGATACTTACTCAAGAGACATAGCACTATCATTGCTGTTCTATATAGACAAACAATTGCCTACAATACACGCATCTGCTTACTAAAGACATATTATATACGAAATGAACGAAATCAATTGACTCTATGTTCGTATTTACGCCAGGACTTTGCTTGATATCCAGTCATGGTAGAACTATTGAAAACATTTTCGTGCATCAAGTGAAAATAATAGAAAATACTATCAAAGTAACTCAGTATGCGACATGAACTATTGTCAATAACGTCGATACTTATGAACTGAAACACATAAACATTTTTTTTCTAATCGAAATTCACAAGGATCAAGCCTACGGATGGATCATCATATCCAACTTTAATTAATTTTAATTAAGTCGTTAAAATAATGGAAATTAAAATGAAAGGTGAGATAAATATGGAAAAAAAAATGAAATGAAATTTGGAGAAAAAAAAATGAAAGAAAGAAAAAAATAAAAACTCACATGATTCTTAGATAATGTTATTGTATGTAACTATTATATTATATAGTTAATAATTAGGTTGATACATTACATACTACATTATTGTTTAAATTGGTTAATTTAGATAGGTATTAACAACTTAATACTAAACTTAATTAATGTCCAACACACATAACTAAGTTAAATTTATACATTACTTTCTTTCTCTACTTTATTCTTCATTTATTTATTTCTCTTATTAACATATACTTTTATTTTTCTTACATGAGATTTTCAACAACTTTATTCTTATTACACACTCAATATAATTAATTAGTTTAATTTTAACTCTTTAGATTAGTCTGACGTGACATTTCATTGCGACATATTTTAAGTTAATTAATTATTTAATTAGATATCAACATTAGCGATTCTCTTTTAGTTCATATAAAATTTATGTATAACATTTATGTATAATATGATCATTAATATATTAGATGACTGTTAGTAAGTCGACATGACCACGACACTGTTCTAGACAGAACATCGTAGGCCATATGCCGCATTTTTGTTAAATTTTTTGATATTGTTAAATTTTTTGATATTCATTCAGATAGGTTTTTGAAAAAAAAAATCTATCTAATAGATTTTTTTTCCCCCGGTGGACAGGGAATTGTTACGGTAGATTAATTGGCATTGTCTGCTAGAGGTTAGCAGCATGCGATTTTAGGGGTTACAACGTTTAAAGTAATGTAAAAGTATTATTTGCCTAGTGAACGCTGTGACGTTTCAGCGTTGGTAGTCACGCACGGTGACCAAGTAACGGGAGCCTTTCTTGAATGACCGTCGAACGGAGAAGACGTGTCTTTATATTCTTATGGTGTCGGGCATGGAATGCCACACAGTTATATTGTATTTTATTATGGACATGGGTCAGTCCACTGTTATGATGAAGAAAGATGAAGTTACAGGTTAGTAATTGACTAAACCTTGTCGAGACGAATTAACAGTCCGTTTTAATTAATACTAGTGCCAGACGCATAATCTCACTGTCGGTCGTTGGATTTACCAACCACGCGTGCATATAGTTATGTCGTTCTGCCTACAGTAATTCAGATGTATGAGACAAAGGACTGATATGCAAGATAGCTAACTCGACATAGGATTCTAAATTATATTTGTGATGTAATTCATGATCAACGTACGATGTCTACAGAATGTATAATAAATTGTTTGTTTGGACTCTAGACATGACTTATCCCGTCTACGAACATTTGGGAATTCAATTATGACTATCATGGTTTCAAAGTATTTAAACCCACATTCGCGTAATTAACATCGAAGGCTCGATGCAAAAATGATGAACTGTAAACCCAGGTACCACGATTGACTATCAAACTTTCAACAATCCGTTGGGCTAATTTTACGACCCGCAACACTTCTCTACCAAACATTATAACACGAGCTGACAAGAGGAGCTTTCATTGCATAGTGACTTGAGTGGGCATTAAAATATATCGAGTCCACCTCATATATAATAGTCTCTCAAACCACACACTTAGTATGGCTCTGAAACATAGAGAACAACGAAGACGTTATAATCCGCAGTGATTGAATCACATTTAATCTGACGTTTCCACTTATAAGTTGTCTTTAGTGCGTTGCGTTATAGACTAACCATAAATCCTAACGCCTTGTCCCTAACCCTTATCATGGTCAAGTTTTGTGTAATGTTGTTTAAATAATATCAGTGCTATCAATACTCTACAGCTTTAAAAGGAGAGTTAGCGACTGAGTCCACATAGCCTGGAAGCGATTTAACAGCGTTGCTAGGCATTCGTTTCATTTTTTTTTTAAATTTGGCGAAGCGTGTCCCGTTCAACCTAGTCGATTTGTGATGCTACACTGTAATTCTGACTTTTAACAGGCCCGATTCTGTGGTTCTATTTTGAACTTTCACCAGTTTTATTTTCTTCTGATCACGCGATTTTCCGTTGTTTTCGGAAATCGCTATTTTCGGGCACGCTTTTTCACCATTTTATTTCTTCTCATTTGAATATATATCGTGTTTGGTATTTTTTTTTGAGTAGATAAATTAATTGGGTTCGTTTATGATGGTAGGTTTATTTTATTCTAGCATCAGTTTTACTTTCTTCTGATTTTTCGCGATTCCCGTAGATTTCGTTGTTTGCGAAAGTCGCCATTTCGGGCACTCCTGTATGACGCGTCGGAAACACGCGGCCATCACGTAATGTGACGCAATTTCCGGACACGCGCAGCTTGGGATATGCGTGGGAGAGGAATTCGCGTGGGTGTTTTCTCTTGTATATAATAAGGGAGAAAACCGCGGGCAATTGTCTCTGAAGAAATAATTGCCTGGCCGTAGGACGTCGTAATTATCGTTCTCCACTGGGGGAAAAACCAGCGATGAATTAGTATGTAGGATTTTATCTTATTATCGTTTTATTCATTAGAGGGTTCTTTGAGAAATTCGCCCGTAGTTAATTTTTTCGGGGACAATAACTTTTCAGTTTTAAAATAAACGATAGTGCCATCCATTATCATTTTTTTGAAGAACGACGTAAATGCAACCGTGTGCGTATTCTTTCTATGATTTTGGCAGTAGTTAGGAGTGTGGGAAGTTGTGAGAAACACGTGTGCCCATATTTGTAAAATGTTATGTAAAACCACCATTTATTTCTGTGTATTTACTAATGTAATTTTATGGGGAAATCCCTGGTGTGTTTGTTAATTTTACTGAGCCTTAAAATGTGAGAAATATTGTCGGAGGGTTCAGATTTACGTTGTAAGTGAATTTTACTGCTTAGAGGAGAAAACTATTCCTATAGCGATATTTCATTTAAATTGGGGCTTAAGTAGGAAACCTCATGGGTAAATGTTTAAAAGGAGACCCCGGAATTTCGGACAAAAGAAGTTCCCAAGTTGAAAATGTTGACACGTGGGTAGCCGCGCGTCACAAATAGATAAGAGTCAGACAAGTTTCGTTTAATTGGCTGGCGGATTTTAGTTGAGAGAGAGAGAGAGGAGGAGGGAGATTTAAGTGCAACGTGGAATAGACATATTTTATGTATCGTTTTCAGAACGAGAGAAGGGGAGAGAGGAGGAGAGAGATTTAAGTGCCACATGGGTAATATTAATTTTTGCATTGTTGTACATGACGAGTGAGCCACGTGGGCAATATTATTTTATGTATTGTTGTAAATGACGAGTGAAGGGGAGTTAGGTTAGAGATGCGTTAGGTTGGAATTGTTATACAATAGACGCATCTTCTTTTAATTTCAGCGAGTCGCGGCAAGAATAGTGGGGAGCGTAAATTTGCCCATGTGCAAAATTACCCACGGCAACCGGACCTATCTTGAGGGTCAGACCTATGGTCTCTGGCAGTGAAGTCCCTATGCTTCAGCTGGACCGTGGTTTATGTATCATACAGCCGAGAGCATCGCTATTATAGTCTCTAGCAACGGCAGGTGGCCGTGAGACTGGTTTCAATTGCGTACAGCCGGAAATCAAGGCTGTGGTTTTTTTCCTCTAACTCCGGAGCGGGTTAAAAGAGGGAAGCTATTCAGCAGCAGAGAAGTTTTGTCGACAGTTCATCAAGTACCTAATGCTTGACGTCATAACTTCATCATCATCATCGCAGAATTCAGGAACAGGTGACAGGGTTACCATACCTAGGTCCTGAAGTAACGAGAGGAGAGCGTAACGGAGACGCAGCATCATCAGTCGGCGAGTGTTGGAGAGACACTGAGACCAAGAGCAATAGAGAGAGAGAGAGAGAGAGGGAAGGAGGGAGAAAATAGACAGGACCAGTAGGGTCGGTTCAGTATCCAGTTGAAGGATAGACACTGAGCCATTGTGTTACTCCAAGTCTATTATTTTAGCAGTTCCAGTGGTGTTAGATAGTGGAAAGCTGTGTAGACGGTCGTTGAGGAAGAGTCAGCAGGACTAAGACAGTAAAATCTTAGTTGTGTTAGAGAGTGGAGGCTAAAGTTGACAGCCCCACAATATCAGAGTAGATTAAATCACTAATCATTTTATTGTTCCTCAGCAGGGTGACAGAAAGAGTGAATGTGATTTGGGGTTTGGGTTTTTTTCAGTGTCTACCTAATTTCATTGTTACTTGGGTTTTTTTTTTCCAGGCCGTGCAACAGTGCACGCTATCGACTGACTTGATGACGTATGATGCCATTTTATGTTTTTCTTGTATGTAAATAAATATATACATATATTATTTACTGGATCAGCTTATATTCTTTACTATACTTGCTTTATGTCGTCTGTATAGTGGTGTCTGTGGTCGTATTTATACACCGTATCTCCTTGTGTTTCAAGGCACTCAGAGGCGGGGAGACTATAACCATTTTTTTTAGTCACGAAGCGGCAGGGGGAGATTCAAATCCTGGGTCTATCTCTTGAGCCAATAGTCTTACCTGTCCACAGGCATGTCATTTTCCATCTAAATTCTATCTTCTCAGACTTTCTCATACTAGGGTCTTGCTTTCATTCAGGCAAACTCTATAAACTTAAAACCACTTCGTGACAAGTGGGCGGCAATCGTCCGGTGGATCATTCTGTGGAGATCAATTCTGTGATCTACATTCATAGATTGTCTCTAGGAAGTTTCTGAGAATAGAGTTTCTTTAAATATCCCCTAGACTTGAGCTATTAGAACTGATCCAGTTATAGGTTTTTCCACAGGTTGCAGTCTAGTAGATTTTTGTGGTAATTTTGATGTATATGACATAGAGGTAATTGATGGCATACCGAAATTTTTTTCTTTTACAGGAAGGTAATTTAGGGTTTTTGGTAGCTTGTTAAAAAAATTTTTTTTCAGGTTATTGTTCAGACTTGACGCTAGTCTGAGTTCGGGTTTTTCGGACATCGGTTATAGGAGGAATATTTCCTATTACATAACAGGTAGTTCCTTCCTTTTGTTCTCCTTTCTGTCATTTTCCGTCAGTTGTGAACTTACAGCAGTTTACAGGTAAGATGGCGGATATGGCGAAATTACGAGCTGCATGGCGTGACGCTGCTCAGGACATGAGAGTGGACAAGGAGGAGACTAAGGCCTACCTGATAAGGGAAAATGATAGGCATATTCAGCGAGAGAAAGAGAAGGAGGACAGGGCAGCCGCCGCAGAAATTGAGGAAAGGCAGAGGGCCGCGGAAGCAGCGGAGAGGCAGGCCGAGATGGAACTTCGGAAATTGGAAGCCCAGGAGAAGGAGAAGGCAGCAGAAAGGGAAGCACAGGAGAAGGCAGCAGAAAGACAGCACGAACTTGCCCTGCGTTCTCTGGAACTGCAGTACCGAGCTTCAGAAGGCAGTTCAGCTAATGGAGATTCACCCGGAGCAGGAGCGAGCGACACCTCAGGAAACGGAGGACCCCGGATGGCAGCCATGTGCTTCCTATTTGACTCGTTCCCTAAAGGGAATGAAAAGATTGACGTATTCTTGGAGAAATTTCAAAGAATGGCAAAGGCATATGGGTTGGATGAGAGTCTTTATTGCCTGAAATTATCGCAATCTTTGAAAGGTCATGCATACGACGTCTATAATAAGCTGCTCATAGATGATCAGAACAACTTCGAGGCACTGCGAAATGCTTTATTGCAAAGATTTCAGTGGACACCCCGCAAATGCCAAACCATGTTCAGGGAAAGCAGGCCGGAGAAAGGAGAGAGTTTCGCACAGTTTGCCGAGCGGGTGAGAAATTACCTAACTCGCTGGAGGGAACTGTCAGTACTGGCGAAAACTTTTGAAGGGTTGGAGGAGTTAGTTCTGTGTGAACAGGTAAAAGCAAACATGCCCCGCGACTTGAGGCGGTATCTGGCAGAGCAGGGGGCCCAGCAACTCGATCAGATTATCATGTTCGCGGAAAGGTACCAGACAGCACAGGCCGAAGTACTGGGACAGAAACGGAAAAACCCAGACCTGCCAGCCCCAGACAAAGGAGCTTCGTCATCGCAGTCGGCTACTTCACCAGCTCATCAGCAACCAGGGCCTTCTCGCAAAGAGCCTCATTCTGGTTATAACTTGCGCCCCCAGCAGCATAACCGAGCACAGCCGACACCATCTCAGGAATCCGCTAGGAACAGGGGAGATAATGAGAGGTATTGTCGAAATTGTAGAACCACTTCCCACTGGACATCCCGGTGCATGAACAAACCCCCAGCTCATCATGCAGCTTGTTTAAGGCCGGTGAGATGGACTAAAGGGAATAAATGGGAACCAGTCCAGGCAGAGAAGTTGTTCTCTAACAGTGGACCAGCCGTAGTGAATGGGACGGCCACTACGTGTTTGTTTGACAGCGGGCTTACTTACCCCAGTATCATCGCTCGTCATTTGGTGAAACCAGGACAGTGGACCGGAGAAATAGTTGAGATTGGTGGCATTTTGAGAAGAGGTATCTCACAACGGTTGCCCGTAGCCAATATTGAGGTGAAATGCAAGTTTGTGTCTGGCACCATCAAGGCAGCTGTAATGGCACAGCCAGCACATGATTTCATCCTGGGAAGCCCATACTTAGTTTTGGGAAACCCAACCACACCGATCCTTGCTAATGCAAGGGGGCCTACTACAGGCCAGAGAAGTGAAAGGGGACAGCCCCTGATTCACGGAGACCCACGAGAGCTCAACCAACACCCATGTCTTGCGATGAAGAGGATGGAAGCCTCTAAAGACAGTGGAATGTTATTTACAGAGGCGTATTCGCCTGTCAGCCCTGTTCAGCCTAAAGGTCAAACAGTGGTGACGCCTCTAATTTCGGAAGTATCTTCTTCGTCGTCGGGAATTAGGCCCCCGATGGTATTACATCTCTCAAGGGAGGGAAATACTGACAAGAAGGAACATGTGCACGGTT
Source organism: Oreohelix idahoensis (assembly GCA_024509875.1). Classification (NCBI taxonomy): domain Eukaryota; kingdom Metazoa; phylum Mollusca; class Gastropoda; order Stylommatophora; family Oreohelicidae; genus Oreohelix; species Oreohelix idahoensis. The sequence goes on from JAMPIV010016248.1 coordinate 240,780, forward strand.
CTTCAGTCAACAGCAAACGGTTACGCCCTGTTACGGCGATGTCTGGCCAAGCCAGTCAGACTGTTTCAAAACACTGGGAGGTCGCACCATTTGGTAATCATTATTTACCACGCGCCGCCGGGAAAATTCGTGGGCGAAGGAAACACATGAGAGGCAGGAGGAAGGGCGACCACTCAGGGTGCAGTCGCCAGGAGAAAACCCCCTGGCGTGACCCTCACGATCCAGGGCTTGCCAAGGTTCTCAAGGATATGGAGATGGGCCTGTATGACAATCCTAATTAGGACAGTGATTAGATCGGGATGTAGATCTAGATACGGGCCAGTATGAAACCCAGAGATTTCAGTGATTTAGCACGGTTCCCGTACTTGAAAGGGGGGACTTATGTGATGCTACACTGTAATTCTGACTTTTAACAGGCCCGATTCTGTGGTTCTATTTTGAATTTTCACCAGTTTTATTTTCTTCTGATCACGCGATTTTCCGTTGTTTACGGAAATCGCTATTTTCGGTCACGCTTTTTCACCATTTTATTTCTTCTCATTTGAATATATATCGTGTTTGGTATTTTTTTTTGAGTAGATAAATTAATTGGGTTCGTTTATGATGGTAGGTTTATTTTATTCTAGCATCAGTTTTACTTTCTTCTGATTTTTCGCGATTCCCGTAGATTTCGTTGTTTGCGAAAGTCGCCATTTCGGGCACTCCTGTATGACGCGTCGGAAACACGCGGCCATCACGTAATGTGACGCAATTTCCGGACACGCGCAGCTTGGGATATGCGTGGGAGAGGAATTCGCGTGGGTGTTTTCTCTTGTATATAATGAGGGAGGAAACCGCGGGCAATTGTCTCTGAAGAAATAATTGCCTGGCCGTAGGACGTCGTAATTAACGCTCTCAACTGGGGGAAAAACCAGCGATGAATTGGTATGTAGGATTTTATCTTATTATCGTTTTATTCATTAGAGGGTTCTTTGAGAAATTCGCCCGTAGTTAATTTTTTCGGGGACATTAACTTTTCAGTTTTAAAATAAACGATAGTGCCATCCATTATCATTTTTTTGAAGAACGACGTAAATGCAACCGTGTGCGTATTCTTTCTATGATTTTGGCAGTAGTTAGGAGTGTGGGAAGTTGTGAGAAACACGTGTGCCCATATTTGTAAAATGTTATGTAAAACCACCATTTATTTCTGTGTATTTACTAATGTAATTTTATGGGGAAATCCCTGGTGTGTTCGTTAATTTTACTGAGCCTTAAATGTGAGAAATATTGTCGGAGGGTTCAGATTTACGTTGTAAGTGAATTTTACTGCTTAGAGGAGTAAACTATTCCTTTAGCGATATTTCATTTAAATTGGGGCTTAAGTAGGAAACCTCATGGGAAATGTTTAAAAGGAGACCCCGGAATTTCGGACAAAAGAAGTTCCCGAGTTGAAAATGTTGACGCGTGGGTAGCCGCGCGTCACAAATAGATAAGAGTCAGACAGGTTTTGTTTAATTGGCTGGCGGATTTTAGCTGAGAGAGAGAGAATAGGAGGGAGATTTAACTGCCACGTGGAATAGACATATTTTATGTATCGTTTTCAGAACGAGAGAAGGGGAGAGAGGAGGAGAGAGATTTAAGTGCCACATGGGTAATATTAATTTTTGTATTGTTTTACATGACGAGTGAGCCACGTGGGCAATATTATTTTATGTATTGTTGTAAATGACGAGTGAAGGGGAGTTAGGTTAGAGATGCGTTAGGTTGGAATTGTTATACAATAGACGCATCTTCTTTTAATTTCAGCGAGTCGCGGCAAGAATAGTGGGGAGCGTAAATTTGCCCATGTGCAAAATTACCCACGGCAACCGGACCTATCTTGAGGGTCAGACCTATGGTCTCTGGCAGTGAAGTCCCTATGCTTCAGCTGGACCGTGGTTTATGTATCATACAGCCGAGAGCATCGCTATTATAGTCTCTAGCAACGGCAGGTGGCCGTGAGACTGGTTTCAATTGCGTACAGCCGGAAATCAAGGCTGTGGTTTTTTTCCTCTAACTCCGGAGCGGGTTAAAAGAGGGAAGCTATTCAGCAGCAGAGAAGTTTTGTCGACAGTTCATCAAGTACCTAATGCTTGACGTCATAACTTCATCATCATCATCGCAGAATTCAGGAACAGGTGACAGGGTTACCATACCTAGGTCCTGAAGTAACGAGAGGAGAGCGTAACGGAGACGCAGCATCATCAGTCGGCGAGTGTTAGAGAGACACTGAGACCAAGAGCAATAGAGAGAGAGAGAGAGAGAGAGGGAAGGAGGGAGAAAATAGACAGGACCAGTAGGGTCGGTTCAGTATCCAGTTGAAGGATAGACACTGAGCCATTGTGTTACTCCAAGTCTATTATTTTAGCAGTTCCAGTGGTGTTAGATAGCGGCGCATATCGCCTAACAAGTGGAAAGCTGTGTAGACGGTCGTTGAGGAAGAGTCAGCAGGACTAAGACAGTAAAATCTTAGTTGTGTTAGAGAGTGGAGGCTAAAGTTGACAGCCCCACAATATCAGAGTAGATTAAATCACTAATCATTTTATTGTTCCTCAGCAGGGTGACAGAAAGAGTGAATGTGATTTGGGGTTTGGGTTTTTTCAGTGTCTACCTAATTTCATTGTTACTTGGGTTTTTTTTTCCAGGCCGTGCAACAGTGCATGCTATCGACTGACTTGATGACGTATGATGCCATTTTATGTTTTTCTTGTATGTAAATAAATATATACATATATTATTTACTGGATCAGCTTCTATTCTTTACTATACTTGCTTTATGTCGTCTGTATAGTGGTGTCTGTGGTCGTATTTATACACCTTATCTCCTTGTGTTTCAAGGCAGTCAGAGGCGGGGAGACTATAGCCATTTTTTTTAGTCACGAAGCGGCAGGGGGAGATTCAAATCCTGGGTCTATCTCTTGAGCCAATAGTCTCACCTGTCCACAGGCATGTCATTTTCCATCTAAATTCTATCTTCTCAGACTTTCTCATACTAGGGTCTTGCTTTCATTCAGGCAAACTCTATAAACTTAAAACCACTTCGTGACACGGTTATATTCGGGCGCGTGTCCAAATATAAAAGACTGTTAAGTCTGATGATGTTATAGAGTAAAATAGAACCAGACCAACGCAATAGAGGCAGATACAAAAATAGAGGCAGACTCAAACAATAGAGACAGACACAAAAAATAGAACCAGACTCAAACAATAGAAGCAGACACAAAAAATAGAGACAGAAGCAAAAACATTTGGAGATGAGAACTTGCAATATATAGACAAAAAGATGAAGACAACTTGATACGCGTTGTAACAGCTGGAGCCGTACGGCTGTAAGACAGAGAAGAAGATAAGTGAATGTGGAATTCTAAACTTCATGGGTACATATCTTTGATGAGGTCATCATTAATATACCGCCTCTCACATGATATATCCAAAGTGTTTTTTTTTTAAATCTCCAGCCTTTACCTTATGTGATCAATCAGCTCTGGTGACCTGAAAACTGTTACCCGGTTATGGCGCCTGATACAGGGTGTCCCCATCCCCCAAATATTCTCCTATCCATCAAATACAACAGACCATAACTGCAAATAAATGTACATTAAATGTAGAATAAACGTAGAAGTAGAGCAGAAAATGAAAATATTAACGTTAATGTACAATGTCAAAAAAAAAAGAAAAAAAGAAACTGAACTTTTAATATATCACCTGGTTACAATACGTCTGAGCCACCATTATTATCTTAGCAACCAGGACCAACCCTCTACGGTACATTCTAGGATTAACCCCAATGACAACTATACTTCTCACCTACAGAATATCTACTCCAATCAGGTTCTACAGTGTACCTCTCTAGGCGTTGGAGTGGCTCAGAGGTATGGCGCTCGCCTCGTATTCAAGTGGTACCGGGTTCGAATCCCAGTAGAGGGATTATAATTTATTGAAATATTTTTTTCAGAACCAGTGGTCCTAATTACGTCATACTCCCCCCTGGTCTCATGGGTAGTGAGATTGGATGCCTAGCCTTCTCGGATAAGGGAGAAAAAATAGGAGGTCCCGTATGCAAGTTGCGCATGTTAATAATCACACGGCAGTTGGAAATCGTAAAGAGTAGGCTTATTAAGCAGCTGCCCTGGCAAAATTTAAAAAATTAGGAAACCTACCAACCACATAAATATTTATAGAATGTGTGATTCCTATGCATTATATACACAACTGGGATTCTCGCCGGTGCTACGGAGTTCATGCACTGCGCTGAGATCCTCCTTGTGTGATCTAAGGGAGGAGATCAGAGCACTGATGGCGTTGTCCGTGTGGAATGAAGATAGTCCTTAAAAAACCAAACCAAACCAAACCTCTCACGACCACATCTAATTCAATCATGTCCTCCACCACATCTGTCACCTTCAGTACATCAATCATGTCCTCCACCATAACTTTCACCTGCATCACATCTACTTCAATCATGTCTTCCACCATACCTCTCGCCTATAGCCCATCTACTCCAATCTTGTCCTCCATTGTACCTCTCACCTCCAGCACATCCACTCCAATCACGTCCTCCATGATACCTCTCACTCCTGACACACACACTCCAGTCATGTCCTCCATTGTCCCTCTTACCTCCAGCACATCTAGCCCGTACATTTCTTCCATCACACACACACACACACTCATGTGTGTCATCCAATGCGACTAGTAAGGTGTTGTGCGTGGGGCTGGCAATCTCACCATGTAACACAGATTGCTACCGAAACACTACTGCCCTAGCATATGAATACTTAATATGGAGGCAAACCACACTGTTGGCCCCATGCTCCCTCAGGAGCGGAGAAGAGAAATATATATCTTGAAGTGAGCCCACGTGCTCTCACAACCATTCCTCACATAACCATAATTAAATAATCATAAAATGGACATAAAATAATATTCAACTATATGTACAACAAATACTCTCAGTAATGAGAATAAGGTACTACCTCGTAACCGATCCACATCAGTATTCGCTACTGCATTCTGAAGCATGTCGTATGTGACGACTGGTGCGCCTGGCAACAAGCATGTCGTATATGACCACTGGTGCGACTGGGAATCTCATCACATGAAACACCTCATTACCGAAACAAATCACTGCCATAGCATGACATTGTTCGAGTACGAAGCATTGCGTGGCTTGTCCAAGGCCTACTATAAATCTATCGCTTCAATTGAATCTCGCACTGACGCTAATGGTGCTCATGTCGAAGATGTTATTTCTACTGGACACGTTTTTCTCCATTTCTATAATACATCCAACAAGGTCATGGTACAAGGCTCAGAGACTGCAGTTAAAGAGTGGATCCAGAATGATTTGAATCATTTATGGAAAACAGCAACGACTGCTGGAGTCAGTCGAATGGCTATAACGTCAACAGCTGTTCTCAACAATGCACCAACCACTTCCGATACCCAGAAATTAGCCCTCACACACTGTTCCTTTCCCGTTGTCTCTGATACATTCGTTCAGGAGCATGACAAACAGATACAGGTAGTACAAGACACGCCTTCCTCTACATCAAGATCTATCATTACAGAGACGCCTTCCGTTACATCAAGATCTACCATTACAGAGCCAGAGCATAATTCATCAATAGGATTGCTTGATAGTAGTCTAGAAAGGACACCACGCGAGCAAACTATACAATCACCACATGATAATGTGTATACAAAAATAACATCTGAGATGGAACTACTGAAAGCTGAATTGAGCAGTCTTAAAAAATCTTATGAACAGCTTCAGGCTGATCACCTGTCTCTAAAAAGTCGCTACGAAAACAGCAAAACACACATTCAGCAGCAGACTAAACAACAGCACACAAAAGAATTGGGTCACAAACAAACACGTGCGGAGAGCCTCCGACCTCAACAACAAATACCTCATTCAGAACTACGCCTTAATGAACGTAATTCCCTGGACACTCCGGAAAATCCTGCAGCCAGTGTCTGCAGAATTCCGGTCAAAATTTCAAATCGCCATCCGCCACTTCGACCGGCAGCTGCCAGCACACACCACAGGACTTCTAGCAGCCACAGCACAACTGGAACAAGGGAAGATACAGCTGTTATCACTGGCACCCACACGAACAGAAGAAAACATCTCATCTTTGGGGACCAAACCATGAAGGAGCTTCAACAATCAAAACTAGTAACTGGTGATACTGATTCGGTGTCTGTTCGCTTCAAGAACTGGGCATCAACTTACGACTTACTGACCCTCCTTAAACGGTATTCGCCTGATCTCTCTGTAATTAGAGTAACTGTGCACATAGGTCTGTCAGACTCAATAAAAGATATTGAACTCTCACAGACAGACCTAAACGAGATCACATTCATATTTCGGTCGCTATTCCATAATGCCAAAATTTATTTTTCCTCTATTATCCCGCCAGTCCGTGCCTATTACCGCAAATGTGTTGAAACTAACAATGCTATACTTAAAAAACACTGCCTCAAAAATGAACATATTTTCATAGATCACAGCTCAGTCTTCCTTACCACATCTGGAGCCCCTAGGAAGCATCTTTACAGCGGCGATATTACATTATCCAGTTAAGGGACCAGTATGTTGGCGACAAATATAAAATATCCAGAAAGCACACTCAGAGGCACTACTCACACATCGGCATCCATATATCCATCCAAACGCCATGTGAATATAAATAGCTACTCATCTAATGCCAATTATGACCTTCATTTTCCATCACTACCCCCAACTTTAAACACCAGCCGCGCAAAATCATCAGACAATCAGGATCATCACGTTATACCTCTTGTTAGCACCACGGATGTGCAGGAAACCAACAATGTCTGCCTTCAACAACCTTCTGCCACAGACGACCCTCCTCGACAACACCAACTTGACCCACTTCATTCCCAGAGGTCTGTAAGTGATCCAATTCAATCTGCTCAGCCTTCATCAACAGAAGTGTCACCATGTCCGCTGTCGTCCCAGACACCAATGAGAGTCCCCGCTCATCGCTGTCGTCACAGGTTCACCCACATCAACCCACATACCCAGCATTTCATCATTTCCTACATCAACAAAGACTCTTGGACTATGCACCTTACACTTGGAGGTCGTACTTGCCGGAATACCCCACTCATTCAACAACTGTACCTCAATATCCCGCTTTCTACCAAATGCATCATCTATCACGGCCAAATCCACCGCACTTCTATTTTCAACAACCCTCTACTCCATATTAACAACGACTGTTGGCCTCACTAGTTGTCTCTGTAACACCAGCAACTGTCGATTGTTGTTATATATATATATATATATATATATATATATATATATATATATATATATAATTTTATTATATTATTATTATTTTTTTCCACACTGTTTGACTGTCTGATATGAGCGCTTGATTTGTTACATTTTTCACCTATTTTTGACGTAATTCAATTGGCTGAATTGTTTGTAATTAGTTTTCAATGTGCCCCACTTATTAATACCACCATTAATTCCCCTTCATTGGTAAAATTTGTTAAATTTAGTATTTGAGCGCGAGCTTTTTTTACATAACATAAATGCCAGGTACTTATGAACAGTTACTAACCATGAATGGTTTACGACTTGGCCATCTGAACGTAAACCATCTTCTAGGTAAACTTCCAGAACTCACACAAGTTCTGAATCAAAATTTCCATGTTTTTGGGCTTTCAGAAAGTCGTCTGAATGAGAAAATAACAGATGGTGACATTGCACGTACTGGTTTTAACACTATTCGGCGAGATTCTAGTAGACAATTAGAGACAGGTTTAGCAGTCTATATTTCCACTTCTCTCAGTTATCGCCGCAGAAACGATCTAGAGACCATAGATATAGAATGCATATGGTTAGAGGTAAAGCCACATAAGCAAAGACCCATTTTAATAGGATATCTTTATCGTAACCCCAGTGTAGGAACAACATGGTTTGAAGATTTCACGAACATGATGGATAAAGTTATCACTACAGTCAATGAAATTATTCTTCTTGGTGATTTCAATATTGATATGCATAAGCCGAATCAAACATGGACCAACATCATAGCATCGTACAACATGAAACAAATAGTCAACAAACCTACCAGAGTAACAAAAACATCATCCACACTGATCGATCACATATATGTAACCTGTCCAGAAAACGTTATAGAATGTTCCATCCCTACTATTGCTATGAGTGACCACTATCCCATATGTTGCACTTGGGCAAAAAATGGGTACAAATCTCCAAAAAATAAACACATCAGTATTGAATATAGAAGTCTAAAAAATTTCAACCAAGAATTATTTTTAAATGATTTGCGAAATGCGCCTTTCGCCGATGTTTACCAACTTCCTGATCCTGATGACGCCATTGCATATTGGACACGGACATTTTATAGTATTTTTAATAAGCATGCGCCTACTAAAGAAATTCGCGTAAAAAGACAAATAAAATCTCCATTTATCACACAAGAAGTACTTGCCACTATGAGGCAGAGGGATCGAGCGCACAAAAATAAGGACATCATTACATATCGGGCGGCAAGGAACAAAGTACAATATTTAATTCGCAGAGAAAAGAAAAACTACTTTAGTCATTTAGTTCAAAGCAAAAGCAACAGTAGAAATATATGGAAGGCAATCAATACCTTAGTGAACAAAAGAAATTCGCCAGACTCACAAAAACCCAATACTTCATTTACTTGTACAGATTTCAGCAATCATTTTCAGGCAGACATCCACAATATAAAATCCGCCATACCTTCTTCCCCTTGTGACTTCAGCGAATTATCTACGTTCTGCGAGAACAAGTGTACTAACACCATTCCATGCGACATTCCTTTTATAACAGTTAACGAAGTTTATAACTATCTTATTGATCTTAAAGATAATAACTCATCGGGACTTGATGGAATCAGTAATCGAATACTGCGTTATGCTGCACCAGCTATTACTGATACACTAACATACATATATAATCAATGTCTCGCAAGGAGTTACTTTCCATCTGCCTTTAAAATCGCTAAAGTATACCCTCTTGTTAAACCTGGTTCATCAGATAATAGCAACCTTGGTAACTATAGGCCCATTTCGCTTATATCATCGCTGTCCAAACCACTGGAAAAACACATACACAAAACAGCAATGGAACACCTAGCTAATAATGACCTGCTTGTTGATAGTCAGTCGGGGTTTAGACCAAAGCATTCATGCGACACAGCCTTAACAAAAATGATAGAGAACTGGCATCTAAACATCAATAACGATAACTTATGTGGAGCAATCTTTGTAGACTTTAAAAAAGCATTCGATATGATAGATCACTCTATTTTAATCAGAAAATTAGAAACAATGAAAGTAAATCTTAAGCTGGTGAAGTTAATTAAATCATTCCTGACAGACAGACAACAAGTGGTGTCTTACAATAATTCTTTGTCCAACCCAACTGTTGTCGATATCGGTGTTCCTCAGGGTTCTATCCTCGGCCCTCTTCTCTTTGCCGTATACATTAATGATCTTCCTCTGTACATCAAACACTCATCCTGTGACCTGTTTGCCGATGACTGTACTGTTTACACTAGTGACAAAAGTTGCGCCACACTAGAACTATCTTTACAAACTGATACACATAATATTATTAAGTGGAGCAACGAGAATCGAATGCAAATAAATATTAGTAAAACGAAATGTATGTTAATATCAACCAGACAAAAACTACAAAACTCGCAGAAAACAACACTTCAGCTCTACATTGGAACATCACTAATTGAAAACGTAAATGAACATAAAACTCTAGGTCTAACTGTTGACCAGCACCTAAGTTGGAACTCACATGTAAGTGCACTCACAAAGCTAACGGCACAAAAAGTTTACCAATTAGCCAAAATCAAACACTTCCTGGATGAGGGGGCAAGGAAAATGTTCTACACATCTCACATACAAACATACCTAGACTATTGTTCCACAATCTGGGATGGTTGTTCCATATCCAACACAAAAAGGCTTCATTCACTTCAAAAACGTGCAGTGCGCCTAGTTGCTGATAAACACCAAACACATTGTACAGATTTATATAACTATCTTAAAATATTACCCCTTAGAAAGCGCTTCCTATTTAACAAAGCTAAATTCGCTCACAAAATCTTGTCACAGAATGCTCCAACGTATCTGTGGCCTCTTTTAAAATTCAATGAAAAACGTAGTAACCGCTTAAACCAGTTACAGGTACCCAAGCCCAGGCTAGATTTGTTCAAGAAGAGCTTGGCTTACTCAGCTGCTCATCTTTGGAACAATCTTCCACATGATCTTAAAAACATGCACAGTCCCTACTCATATAATCGTAGACTGTTCAAATACATTATGAGTGCCAATTATATGCCGCCCTAAGGGATTATATTTCGAATTATTATCTAATATACTGTACGGAGGGTCTAATGATCTAGTTTTTCATTTTAATATATCTTACTTCTTATTTGTAATCAAATACTGTAAATGTATGCTTTTATACTACTTATAATGTTGCATCGCCATTAAACTAACACCTTAAGTATGGAGAATGTCTGAATAACTAGCAATAAAAGATGAGTAAGAGGAAGGGCAAAATGTAAGACGGGCCTATATGCACGATTCTTATCTATCAGTCAATACCCTTTACCTCCCTAAGGAGCATAGGTCATAAAGCTGGATCTCGTATAGTGGAGGCGTAAACAATTCACTCCCTGTGGCAGTATCTGTTTGGGACTCAAAGCTGCTCACCTGTGGGAACATTTTCCGCATGTGCTGACAACACACTAAGTCCCAGGTCATTCAGCAGCGGATTCCCAAAATGTCACGAGTTCTTATTATATACCACCATAAACTATCTATCTATCTATCTATCTATCTATCTATCTATCTATCTATCTATCTATCTATCTATCTATCTATCTATCTATCTATCTATCTATCTATCTATCTATCTATCTATCTATCTATCTATCTATCTATCAACAGACTGACCGATACGAGAGTAAATTTTTTTATTTTTATTTTATTTTATTTTTACATTCATTATTATTATTATTATTCTTTTTTAATGTTAAAAACGTACTTTAATTATGATGATTATTGCAAATGTAATATTACTTTTATAATGATAAATGCCTTAATTATGCTTATAGTAAATGTGAGGATGAAAGGATATAGTATATATGATGAGAGAGAGAGGAAGGGCAGAATGTCAGACGGGCCTGCGTGCCCAATTCTTAACCCTTTGAAAATAAAGTTCGTTCGTTCGTTCGTTCGTTCGTTCGACACATATACTCCAATCATGTTCTTCACTATACCTCTCACTCCCAGGATATCTACCCCAATCGTATCCTCCTGTCGCATAGCCATTTATGATCAATAAATTTTCTATATTTCTTTTCTTTTTCTACCCGTGTCCTCTACTTTATTATCGCTCTTTTATCCTTTTCCTGTGTTTTCCGCATTCGTTCGTTTGCGATAAATATTACTTTCCCATTCTGACTTTACCGTTTTTCTCATACACTGAGTTCGCATTGCATTACATCAGATGTCAGTCGCTGCAGAGACGGAATGTGTGATAATTCGTTTCGCCAGACATAGATGTAGGCAATTGTCTACATTTTCATCTGACGCGGGCGTTTCTTCAGGCTAGTCGCTCGGCGATAAGTGTGATATGACACTCACGCGGCGTTCTAAAATGAAACATATCGTCTACATTTTCACCTGACACTACGCTCCTTCGGCCAGTCGCTTGGCCTGAGGTGTGGAAAGCGCCAGACATGCATCGCTCAGAACGGCCACATGTCGTGTGAGGCGTTAAGACGCATTTTGGCAGGTTATGGCAGGGTCTGAGCTAACGTGAAGTGTTAGGAGAGGAGGAGATACCGGTGCTATTTCGGGTTTGCGGAATAGCGTGCATCCTTTGTCTGTTTAAGATATATCTACCCGAGAGAGTTTTAGAATGGCCATTCATACTCAAGATTCGCAGTAGACAGATCACTCGGGCTAGGAAATATACTGAAGCCCATTAAAAACGCACCATTATTATATATACTGATGCCGAGAAGCTGGGAAAAAAAAGTGTGGGAATTGATTTTCCCCGTGTTTGTCATGAGGTAGAGAGCGAATGGCTGCTGAAATGGGAAGTGCATGATTCAACCCACGGGTTTGTGTACAGACTACATGAAAACAATGAAAGTTACACGTGCAACACGATTCCCACCAGCTATGACCCTGAAAATGTGTGTGCATTGTGGCAGTATACTCGGTATAAAAAGGACGTTGAGATAAAACACCCAGTACATGTGCTTGAAATGCCACGACTATCTGAAAACGACCGCCAACTAGCCATTGGTATGTTGGAGACCGGAATGAGCTCGCGGGCCATTGCCAGAAGGATGAATTGCCACCACAGCACTATTGTACGTCTCAATGAACGTTACGGAACCACTGGCAGTGCCCGGGATAGACTTCGGAGTGGCCAACCACGAGTTTTTAGCCCTGCGCAAGATCGTCATATTGTGCTGAGTCACCTAAGGAATCGTTCTCTCCCGGCAAGTCAAACAGCAAGAGCAATAGTGGGTAGACGTGGGCAAGTCTCTCGAATGACAGTCATACGACGACTCAGAGATACAGGCCTTACTGCAAGACGACCTTATGTTGGGCCAAACTTGACTCACAGACATCGTCAGCAGCGCCTGCAATGGGCAGAGCAACATGTCAGATGGACTAGACTGCAGTGGAATGCTGTCCTATTCACAGACGAGAGCAGATTCAACATATCCTTTGCTGATGGACGTATGCGGATTTGGCGACGGTGTGGAGAGCGCTTTGCAGATTGCTGTGTTCGTCAGCACAACCGATTTGGAGGTGGCAGTATTCACATTTGGGGAGGATTCAGTTTTCACCATCGCTTGCCTCTTCACGTCTTCCGTGGAAATGTTAATGCTGTGACATATCGAGATGAGGTTCTGGATGCATTGGTTGCTCCTGCGTTCACAAATTATCCAGACTTGCAGCTTCTCCAGCAGGATAACGCACGTGCGCACACCGCATGCATTACGCAGCAATATCTACAGCAGCAGAACATTGTGACGATTGATTGGCCTGCCCTATCACCAGACATGTCCCCTATAGAACATCTGTGGGACGAGCTTGGACGCAGAGTCTACAGGCAAGGTTCTCCAGCTAATCTGCAACAGCTCGAAGCTGCTCTTACACGTGAATGGGACTTGATTCCCCGGAATTTCCTTCAGAGACTTGTGCGTTCCATGCGGAGCCGCTGCCAAGCTTGTTTGCAAGCACACGGTGGACATACCAGATACTGAGGATAGTGTGAATGAATTTTTTTATTGGTTGCATTTTTGGTTTTCTCCCTGGCCTGCACAGAATGCAATGAATTTCATAACAATCAAATGTACAAATTAATGACCAGCATGGATTCATAGGAAAATGAATAAAGATTCCAAATATGTAAACTTGTAAACACTTATATTTACATTTCACCCTCTGTTCCTGGATTATACAGGTGGTGCGTTTTTAATGTGCTTCAGTATATATACAAGTATACGTCGCTTTATTTCGCTTCGCTTTATTGCGCTTCGCAAATATTGCGCTTTTTTAAAATTATTCATGTTTATTTATTAGAACGTGCCTTCTTCTTCCGATAGATTTTGGCTCTCCGCCAAGCAAAAAGATTACGATTCCCTAAAGGCTCAGATGATGAAGATTAGAATTTTTTTTTTAAGTCATAAAGTATTTAATTTGACAGTACATTGTTCTTTGTAGACCTAACGCTATTGTGCACTTAAAAGACATAGTGTAAACATGGTTTGAGGCTTTTATATGCACCGAGAAGCCAAAAAAATGGGTGTGAGCCGCTTTACTGCGAAATTAGCTTTATTGCGATGGGTCTGGAACCAAACCCGCAATATCTCCGAGGTATACCTGTTTTTAATGAAAAAAATGTCTTTCGCGCTGTTATCTGATAACTCGAGAACGGCTGAACCGATTTGGATGCGGTTTTCACCAGCGTATCGGTCATTTCTCAGAGAAGGTTTTAAGGTATATATCGTCAAGATACAACATCATGAGGCTGAGCAGTAAATTTTTCTTTTCTTCACTCCATTCATTCTTATCTCAAGGGACTTCATTCATTCTTATCTCAAGGGACAAGGGTCGTAACTCATAAACTATATAAGTCATAATGTTTATTCCTTTTCGTTAAACTTACAAGAAGTGCCTTGCTTTCTGGTATGTAAGTTTTTTAAACAAATGTTTTTAACAAGAAACTTTAAACAATACACAGCTATAAAGAGATGTCAATTAAATAAATTAGTGCGCTGCAACTGTTTTGCAAATTTTGTAAGGCAGGCATCCTGACAATAAAGGTTTGATAACTTCTCGCATATCTAAAGTGTCAGGAAAGTTCGATTAATTCTCAGCTATGTAGAGTTCTTACTAGCAATTGCGTTGACACAGAAGCTGTCATGTAAATTATTTGTGCTAGAAAATGTGTGTATGTTCTCGAAGGTTTCAGTATGTTCTGACATTATAATTGCTTAGCGATTCATTTGGATATGGAGAAAAGGGCAGTAGCTTTATTTTAAATTATTTTTTTTTTCAGTTACTATTGTGCTGGGGAATATCAGCTACCTACCTATATAATAATTTTCAGAGTTCATTATTAAGTTTATTTACTACTTAATAACTTTACTACTTCATTATTTTCACTTTTCCTTTCATGTCTTCGTTACCTTTTTGTGTTTAATTGTATCGTAGACAAGGTTTGTGTGTTATTTGTTCTATAAAATCTGTGAATGTTCTAGAAGATTTCTGTATGTTCTGACATTATAATGGATTATCGATTCATTTGGATATGGAGAAAAGGCAAGTAGCTTTAGTCTTCTTTCAGTTACTACTGCGTTGCTTTCTGTTGTGTAAGTTTTTTTTAAACCAGGGTTTTTGACAAGGAAACTTTAAATAATACTAAGCTATGTAAAGCTGTTACTTAAATTTACAGAGCGATGCTTTCTGTAATGAAAATTTTGTAAATCTGGATCCCTGACAAGAAAAGTTTGATTAATTCTCAGCTATGTTTGTGCTACAAGATTTGTGTATGTTCTAGAAGATTCCCAAACTCCATTAATTCTTAAGGGACGTAAAAACAACGGTTAACACCCTTAGCTTAGAAACTATATGTCATAAATTGTATCCTTTTTCGTTAAATTTAGAAGTGCGTTAATTTATGTTATGTAAGTTTTCTAAATCATGATTCCTGACAAGGAAAGACGTAATAATACTCAGCTGTGTAGAGCTTTTACTTAAATTTACAGTGCGTTGCTTTCTATTATGCAAATTTTCTACATTAGGATTCCTGAACAATGTTTAATTTTTAAATGTGCCACGGGAATTTGCGCTCATGCTTTACAACTTCTATAACTAGCTCGGGCGTTGGCGCAGCTGGAGAGTCCTTTTTAGGGCTTTGTGCTAGCAGATAGATAATGTAGGTCCTTTTCAGGACTTAGTATCTATCAACACTGATCGGGTTAGCAGTCAACAGATTTGACTTTTTTTTTTTTTTTGGATGGTAAATGCGCTCTCATATAACCAAATAGGTTGAAAGGAACGCGCCTACCCAGAAGAGGGCAAAAACCGAACAAACAAAAAAGCTCATGCTTTATATTTTATTCTGCAAAAATGGTTTTGTTGTTAGAAGAAGCGCACAACTATTTTTGAGTGAAATTATTACTTTATTTTATTTAGTACTATTCTCCTTCCTTTTTTATGTTTAAGTATGCAAGTGAAACTACGCGTGTGTGGTTTTATATGTAATGTATCTCCTTATAGCATTATTTATAGAGGAAAGGGCATAAGTACTGTACATGCATACATTTGAATACATAAGAGCGTGTGTGTGGAGCTACGTATGTTCATGAATGCATATGTATGTATGTGGTGTATGTTTAACTCAGCTATGTAGAGCTGTTCACGATACGGCTCTAAGAATACGTTACATTAACTAAATTTGCCCTGAAAATCGTTTTGATGTGTGTGCGATGGGTAACATTATTTTTAAAAAAGAATTTTTTTTTTCAACTGGAAATAATCCTAGTGTCCTTAACATTCTTCGATAGCAATTTAAATAGATAGACAGATAGACAGACGGACGGACGGACGAATATATAGACATACAGACAGATAGATAGATAGATAGATAGATAGATAGATAGACAGACAGACAGACAGACAGACAGACAGACAGACAGACAGACAGACAGACAGACAGACAGACAGACAGACAGACAGACAGACAGATAGATAGATAGATAGATAGATAGATAGATAGATAGATAGATAGATAGATAGATAGATAGATAGATAGATAGATAGATAGATAGATAGATAGATAGATAGATAGATAGATAGATAGGTAGACGGGACGGACGGGGCAGACGTTCCATACGGCACAGACGGGACAGATGGGACAGACGGGGCACGTTTTGTTTATGTGTGTGTGTATGTGTGTGTGATGGGTACATTATTTTTAAAAAAAATATTTTTTTTTTCTAACTGGAAATAATCCTAATGCCTTTAACATTATTCGATAGCACTTTAAACCTTCCTAAAACGATTCGTAAGGAAGCCACTGACACGAAAACGGACGTCCTGACCGCAAAACGCGAAACAAGAATAGGATATTGGAATGTCAGGACAATGAACGAGACAAGTAAACTAAAACAGGTCACAGCAGAAATGAGAAACTATAGATTACACATTTTATGGATAAGCGAGAGCAGATGGACAGGGGCAGGAAAAGTTAAAACAGCAGCAGGAGAAACAGTACTTTACTCTGGAAGAGAGGATGGACAACACAATAAAGGTGTAGCCATTATTCTACAGAAAGGAATAGAAAGGACATTAGTGGAATAGAAACCCGTCAACAACAGACTGATAAGACTGAGAGGGAGATTCACCAACACTACAATAATACAATGCTACGCATCAACGAATGACAGCGATGAAGAGGTCAAGGATGAATTCTATCAACAACTGCAGAAGGAAAGGGAAAACACACCTAGATATGATCTTATCGCAGTAATGGGAGACCTCATTGCGAAAGTTGGAACACACAATACATATAATGAAAGAGTAATGGGGAAATGCGGCAGCGAAACAGCAAACGAAAATGGGGATAAATTAATAAGTTTCTGTAGCATTAACAACCTGGTCATTGGAGGAACACTTTTCCCACACAAAGAAATTCACAAATTAACATGGGAATCACCAAATGGTCGGGACAGAAAACAGATAGATCACATCATCTTTAATGGTAGATGGAGACATTACAAGATGTGAAGGTAAGAAGAGGTGCAGATGTGGGAAGTGATCACCATTTAGTAGTAGCAAAACTGAAAGTGAAACTCAGAACGGCTGGACCAACTGTAACTACACAGAAAAGGTTTGACATCAGCAAATTGAAGGACCCCCTTACCAGAAAAGCTTTTGTGGCTGATATAAAGAAGCGATATCAATTTGCCAAAAGTCAGGAAAAGACATTGACTGATGATGTAGACCAGAAATTCAACACCATTTCAACAATATATAAGGAAAGCAGCAAATCATGCTTGGGATTCCAGGAAAGGAAGAAGCAAGACTGGATAACACCAGAAACATTAAACACCATAACACTGAGAAAGGAAATGAAAAGAAAGAAAACAGAAGCGAAGTCCCCCAGGTTAAAGCAACTATATAGCGAACAGTACAGTCAGATGGACAAGGAAGTTAAACGCCAAATCCGAGCCAACAAAAGGAATTTCCTAGACGATCTTGCAAGACAGGCAGAAGAGGCAGCACTGAGAAATGAACAAAGCACAGTATACAAAACAACTAAAATCATCAGTGGAAAACTAGGTTGTTGTTTATAAAGTTTTGCCTCGTTTTGGCGAGGCGCGTTCTGTTCAACCTAGTCGGTTATATTCGGGCGCATGTCCAAATATAAAAGACCCTTAGGTCTGGGATTAATAATATATTTGTTGCAAACAATATTACATTAGTAAGAGATAATCAAGGAAATCTCATCACGACAGCAGAGGGACAGGAAACAAGATGGACAGAGCATTTCAGAGAAACTCTGAACAAGGAACCATCAGAGAACCAATTGAATGTTCCTGAGGCTGAAAACGATCTAGATGTTAATACAGACATTCCACGAAAAGAAGAAATCATTACATCAATCAAAGGGTTAAAGAATGGAAAAGCTCCTGGCCATGATAACTTAAATGCAGAGCTATTTATGACAGACCCTGAGCTAGCAGCAGAACTATTAGAACCCCTTTTCCCACAAGTCTGGAAAACAGGGACAACACCAACGGGGTGGAACAAAGGAATAATTGTCAAATTGCCCAAGAAGGGAGATCTTGCAGACTGCAATAATTGGAGAGGAATCACTCTTCTCTCAGTTTCCAGCAAAATACTAGGCAGGATAATTATACAGAGAATTTCAAAAGCAGTAGACCACAAACTGAGGAAAGAACAAGCAGGATTTAGAAAGAACAGAAGATGTGTAGATCATATATTTACCCTCAGGAAAATTATAGAGCAATGCTCAGAATGGCAAAGACAGCTGTACATTAATTTCGTTGATTTTGAAAAGGATTTTCTCAGTATACATAGGGACAGTTTATGGAAAATATTGAGAGCTTATGGAATTCCAAGCTGCATAGTGTCAATCATAAAAAGCCTCTATGCCAACTTTACGTGTAGCGTTGGGCAGAGCAACCTAACCTTTGAAGTGAAGACAGGAGTACGACAGGGATGCCCCTTATCAACCACTCTATTTTTAACAGTCATAGACTGGGTGATACGCCAGACAACAGAGGGCAGTCCAAAAGGAATAAGATGGACTACATTTTCTACATTAGAAGATCTGGAACATGCAGATGACATTGCACTACTAGCACATTCACATCAACACATCCAGGAAAAAACGGATAGACTTAATAAGTATAGCCAGCAGGTAGGCTTGAACATCAATCTAAAGAAGTCAGAGGTCATGACGCTCAATGTGAGCAACCCTGAGCCCGTATCAGTAAGGAATCAGCAACTGGAACTGACAGACACCTTCACATACCTAGGATGCATAGTAACACCAGACGACGGAGCAAGCAAAGACATCAACAACCGAATGAACAAAGCAAGAACAGCCTTATTTAGTCTAAACAACATCTGGAAGTCCTCTCAGTACAGCACAAGGACAAAATTGAGATTATATCAGAGCTGTGTGCTTTCTGGGCTTCTCTATGGTGCGGAATGCTGGAGAGTTACAGAGAATGAAATGTCGAAATTGTCATCTTTTCACACAACATGCCTAAGAAAAATTCACCGAATCTTTTGGCCGAATACCATCACCAACCAAGATCTGCTTACTCGGAGCAAGCAAGAGGCCATGCACACCATCATAACTGCCAGACGCTGGAGCTGGGTTGGCCATGTCCTCAGAAGAGACCCCGATGCCATCACACAAACAGCTATGCTATGGACCCCTGAAGGAAAACGAAAGAGAGGCCAACCAAAAACAACTTGGCGGAGGACTGTGGAGGCTGAGATGCAAAGAATGAACCAGAGTTGGGGCACTGTACGAAGGATGGCCACCGACCGAGCACGGTGGAATCAATTTGTTGTTGCCCTACAAGACGCCACCAGGCGTGATGGCCACTGACTGCTTTGACGGTCGGCGGCTAAGGATCAAAGAAGAAGAAGAAAACCATTCGCACCAAACCCGACTTGCAGCCATTACAACATATATTTATTTATTTATTTATTCATTAATTTATATACATTCATGCCTTGGACATTAATTTAATCCTCCGATACTAGTGGTCTGCGCTATGCTATAATAAGAATTATATTTATTAACTAGTGTAAAAGCCCGGGAATTAAATTCAAAAGCACCAATACCTAACGGTAATTTTACTTATTCAAAAGTATTTTTAAAAACCCCTGTGCATCACCACAGTATACGAACTACGTAGCAGCAGCGAGGATCCCAATGAGTGTATACGGGATCACACATTCTATAAATATTTTTGTGCACACCGTCATTTGCGCATTCTTTTTTGGGTAGTGTTACTATTTTCGGGAGAGTACATATAAGGGAAACAATACAATTAATGTCTAACTTTCAACCAAAGTTGCATCCCTTAGCGTTACGCACTGACAGAAAAGGCTGGGATTTTATATATAGGATGATTACACTGAACACTGATGTGTCTCTAGAGTGATAGACACCACTCACATTAAATACGGACATACACTTTGGAGGATAAACACAATAATCTCAAGCCCATCTTGTCCACACTTACACTAGACACCGAGTGATCACCTTGCTACACCAAACAAAGACACGTCATCACAACTACACATAGTTACATACGCATCGATGCCTTTGTGTGCGTCAAATAGTTTTCAAATCTAAATTCCTATCTAGCGCGCAACAAGAATCGTAACAATGACACAATAAGAAAATGCACAATACATAATCAAGAACAACGATCTAAGAAAAACCGTGTTGTTATTTAAGCAAATCACAAAAAAATTACTTGCTATTAGTACAATACTATGCATCCTACTTATAAACCAATGTAGTTCTCTCTCTCTCTCTCTCTCTCTCTCTCTCTCTCTCTCTCTCTCTCTCTCTCTCTCTCTCTCCCTCTCTCTCTCTCTCTCTCTCTTTCTATATATATATATATATATGTATATGTATATGTATATATATATACATATATATATATAAACTGTCACATGTATATATGTAAATAGTGCAGCACTGACCATCCACTTCCCCCCCCCCCCCCCATCTAAGGTTTATATTTTTTGCTACGCGAAAGCCACGAAATTCACTGACTGTAGACTCACCTTTGAAGCCACACCTATATTTTTCTGTTGACATGTGCTGTCAAGGTTTACCTTCGTTCAGACAGGCAAAATAACAGTCAACAAGAGCCCTGATTCGCTATCGCAATTATCACGCGAGCCGATTTGGCAATTAAGCATTGTTGAACAGACAGGAGTGCGCGGCTAGATTTAATCGTTCTTTGATCAGGGAAAACGTGAGCAGGAGGTCAGCCGCTAACGGTTTTGATGTCTAACGTTTCAGGGGACGTAAAGAGAAATGCAACAAGGGGAGATGATAAGAGTTACCGACCACATTCGTCTGTCCGTGGTCCCAGGGGGAGATAAGAATCTGATCTACAGCAAGAGACGAAGATCAAAGCGGGTCTGTTCGCTTAGTTGGTCTGTGTTGTTGGTCGGCCCCAAAGGGGCAGAAAATCTTATATCGAGAAACGAACGAGTTAATTTTCCTGAAATGGACGAAGACGCGATTTCTCGCACTAGTTAGTGAAAATAACAGTTTTCAGTATATATAATCCGTCCTACCAAAGTCAGTTTATCAGTACGCTCAGGATATTTTTGAGGTATAGCTCGTGATTCTAACCATTGTGGAAAGTGGATTATTAGATTTCCGTGGAGATTGTTTCATTTTTCTGTTT
>JAMPIV010016249.1:0-39065 GCA_024509875.1 Oreohelix idahoensis
TATTTTCTTTCTTTTACCAAGTATTTCTGTTGCTGATTCAATGAGCACGTCTTTCATATTCTCTGTGATTGAGTTGATATCATCCTCCAAAAAGTTGAGAGCTGCGAATTTTCCTCCAACAGTTGCCTCAAAGATTCCCGCGATTTCTGGATCTTTCAATTTGTCTAAATTGAATCTTAACTGAGAACATCTGTTTTGATTATAGTTCTTTTTGAGTTTAAGCTTGAGCGTCATCAATACCATGTCGTGATCACTACCAATGTCGGCGCCAGGAAAAGTCCTAGTCTTGGCTTTATTAATGCTGGACTTGAATCTTTTGGATACAAGAATAAAATCAATTTGGTTATGTATCTCAGTTTTTGGGGCATGCCACGTTGTTCTTCTTGATAACTTATGAGGAAATAGTGTATTTGCAAGGGTTAGTTTATAGTTGCTGGCAAATTCTAGTAGCCTTAGTCCTCGATCGTTGGTTTCTCCTGTCCCAAATTTCCCCACTGTGCCAGCCCAGTGACCGTATGCATCTGGCCCTATTTTAGCATTCCAATCACCTAGAACAATGAGAAGATCTTTCTTTGGAATTTTCTTAATTGCTTCATCCAAATTGTCATAAAATGTATCAATTGCCTCATCCTCATAGTCAGTAGTGGGGGCATATACCTGTATGATGGAGATGTTCTTTGGATGTGCTGCAATACGAATGGTGATAAGCCTGCTATTTATTGGGGTGCAGCTGATGACAGAGTTCAATCTATCTTTATGTACGATAAAACCTACTCCATGCTGATGTTTAGACTCATCTCCACTAAACCAAATTTTGTGACCATCATCCGTTATTGATTCACCTAATCCTGTCCATCTGACTTCTGCTAGGCCCAGGATGTCCCACGTAGTATCTAGCAAGTTCATGTGTTAGTTCTTTGACTTTTCCACACGCATATAGCGTGCGTACATTCCAAGTTCCAACAACAAAATTTTCTCTTGGAAGTTTCAAAACAGGTGTTTGTACCCCATTCGCTGACTTATCACTCTCAAGGGGCAATGAGAGCGCGGTCATTGTTAATCCGGGCATCGGCCGATCCGGCAAATATTATTACTGAGTTGACTTTTCATCATAACATTTCAGTGGGCAAGAGGTTTGCTTGGCGGTGCCCATCTCCTCTCCAAGTATCCTTGCAGGTACATACAAAAATGTACCTGGGTATTGTTGCCCTAATAAATCTGTAATGTTGAAACACTGTCCGGACACATCACAAAAACGTCTGGGGATCTGGTCACTCAGTAAAACAATGTAGGGCTGAACTTACGGTGGGTTTGGTCTGTCTTTATGTTGTTTCATGTTGTCTAAAATTTGTCGGGCCAATCCATGAAAATGGCCACGTGAAATACTTTCTATAAATAACTGTTTATTCTATTGTATTAAAGACCAGTGACCTGGAAAAACACTGTAGATCTTCATTATCCTCTCAAACTATTTTAAAGCAGTGCTAATTTCAAATAGACGTTCTTCGATCGCACGGTTCATGGTGATCGAGACATCCTGCAAAATGCAAGTCACTATCGGACTATTTTTGTTTTCCTTTTATACAGGCGTTCTTATAATGAAGCATGCAACAATTAGTTATTGTGGATTCCAGTTTTCTTTCTGACCAATGGCCAGCCAGCTTTAGTTCCTGGTCTATATACGACCAACCTAAGTGGTTGACTTCACTAGCAGTTTTAATCATGGGAAGGTTAACGGCCGGCGTATGCTACCACAACGAAGTAGTAGCCGATGTCAAGGTAATATGGCCCAATCACATATGTCCCAATATGCGTTGAGCATGGCATATGTAAGATCCTTTTACATTTTTTAAGTTTTTTGTTCAAAGCGCTTTTATCTTAGTGTATACTTGTTTTCCACTTTTATATTTTAAAGCTATTACTTGAACTGCAGGAATTTTTTTCCAATGGAGAACCAAGTATCAAAGGCGAGATACTTCAAAATGAGCCCTTTTGGGTTTAAACATGTCAAATGTTTGCGCGTCTGTTGCATGTTGTTTAACAAGTGCGACGTGTTGCTCTTTCAGATTGATTACCAATGATGACGAATTTGGCACGAACTACAAGGATAAGTACTACGAGCTTATCACGTCTTATCCAGACGGATTGTTTATTGGGATCATGCCCTCCTAGTGTATTTACCGGCTAAACCTGGTCTTGGCAACGCATTCGCGATCGACAAACCGCGCCATAAGCGATCAAGAGAGATGAGCAGGTGGTACGCAACTAATTTACATACCATAACTTAGATGCTCTCAAAATGCAGGGTTAAAATACTAGACTCACGTTTTGGGATCTCAAAGAAACAGGCCTCATCGCAACCATGATGCTGAGTCCCACCCCCCCCACACACCCAAAAGCATATCGGAAATGCTGGGATATTTCAGGTCGTATCACCAAGGGACTCTGGAGCGGTTGCTCTATATGTGAACGTTAGCCAGGCAAGTCGAAGTCTGTCTCTTTCCAGGATGTACCAAGTTCAGAGACTTGTATAGAAGTCTTACCCTGGAATTCAGGCAAGAGCAACGTCAATTCATGATAAAGTTGATAAAGTTGGATTTTTATTCCCGTTAATGATATCCACCAAAAGATAGATATAAGTGGATGGAAGCAGACATCATCATCATCATCAGTTGATAAGATCTCTATGGTGTTGTTTGCTCCACTGTAGTGTATGGAATGTCAACTTGACCTACGCAGTGGTGTGTAGACATGGATTGAGTGTATAATGTGCGAATGATGATAAAGGTTCGTGGTGTTGACAAAAAATGTTCTTTTCTCACACTCATGTATGGCTGGAAGTCATCGACACCAACGACTGTGTACCTTTTCTAAAGTTTAATTGGACGTACACACTCGACAGCACAGATAGTGACAAATCACAGGTTGCCATAATACATCATAGTACAGTGGATAAATGGTCTTGCAATGTTACATGGGCACTCATGTAAAATAATTGTATAATGGACTGTCAGTAGCCAAGCACTCAGTATCGCCCATACATATATCATCTGACTTCACTGACTGAGCACGTCAGCTTATAAACAATATTTCAGATGGCTTCTAAACCTAATCTCGTCTAGCGACGATTCTTCAACATAATGTTCAGCACATATTTTTCCATATAATAATATTGAACCGCTAGCAATGGGTTCTCATGTGTAGCAGTGATCTCTGGACTGATCAAGCGATAATACGGGCATCCCTTTTCTCTTCTTGAAAGTCACTACATGTTTTGGTTCCAAGATGGCTTCACTCGTGAGCTGTCACTCACGTTTGGATACAGATAATGAATCTGTCCTAAAGTTAGTCATTCATAAAACATTTCATTGCTCTGTAGATTTGATCATGAACAATTGACTGCAATCTACAGGATATAGTGCTGCTAGGAATCGAAGTCGTTTTCATCGAGTCAAATATATTCTCTTAGACATTCAAATCGTAACTATCGAAAATGGTGGCTTCGATCGAGAGTTCATAAGAGTATCTTTGATTACCTTGGTATAGGAAATATGAAACTGCCATTCCTTGGCAATACGACTAAACACTGGGGTAAAGCATACACGATAGGTTTAGACGACTATCACCTTCCCCACAAATACTGAGATCACTTTTTCCCCGGCGACAGGCCGACATGGAAAAACACAGTCCCTATCAGGACGAAGCCAAATCACACCACTCTCTAGCGACACATCCGCCGAATAGCCTTCGACCTCTCTAGAGACAACAGAACATATAGTTCGACTTAGATATGTAAAGATATACAGATATAAGACAGACTCGTCCTACTCAGACAAACAATACACATAAATTCAGGCCATAGATATTCTGAAGCAAGAACAATCTATTATTACCCAAACAACGAATAAATCGCAGTAAAATGGATTTATCCGCGGAGTTTGATCGAAAGAGCCGACACAACTTTCAAGGGAAGTAACACAATAATGACTTTCCCTTAAGCACTATTTTGCTTTCAAAATATTTGCGAAGATAACAAGAATACCAATGTATAATATTGTAAGATATCAAAGACTGCACGTAACAGTCTTACCACACCTCCCGGGAAAAAAAAAATGGAACATTTTTTTTTCTTTTTGAAATACATCTAGGAGCAACGTACAATAGGCTCACAACGCATGAATAATGCGCAGATGAAAATATCAGGAATACCTATAACGCCTAATATGAGGCTAAGTCGACTTATGGAGCGACTGGTGAGAATGTGTCTCATAAACTGAGAGAAATTATTTCTCTACAAGTATATTTTTTCCAGGAAGGTGTCATCAAAGTATAATACAATTCTGGCAATTACACAATGCCTAAAAAATTCATATCATCATTTCGTATTAGATATCTTAAATTTATGATTTATGAAGAAAAAATCATCAAAGCACAGCGGTGAAATAAACATCAATGAACCGCTATGTAGTGATACAATCATTATATTATTAAATTACAAATGTGTATCTATCATGATATAGAAAAGGAACTACTATAGAACTAGACATATCAAGAAGTCTAAGCCCTAATAGTTATGTGGAATCATGTGGGCATCTTGACAGAATGTCTGCCATCACATTATCTGATCCACGAATAGCTCGCACAGAGAAATGAAAAGGTTGAAGAGCAATTGCATATCGAGTAGACCTCGAGCTCTTCAAATTCTTACTCTGTATAGCAGTAAGAGCTTTTTGGTCGGTTTCTACTATGAAATGTGCGCCTAGAAGGAATCTCTGTAGTTTGAGGATCGACCAAACCATAGCTAATAGCTCACGGTCTAAAACCGAATAATTCCTTTCTGCCGCATTAAGTTTTCTGGAAATATACATTACAGGATGCAGAGTTCCAGAGTACTCTTGCATTAGTGCCGCTCCAATCCCAGTGGATGAAGCGTCACTACGAAGAACGAATGTCTTATCTTTAGTAGGTAGCACTAAAATAGGTGGTGTTGAAAACAATGTTTTAATCTTATCCAGAGAGCATTGGCATTCCTGAGACCAGTGGACCACATTAGGCGAACCTTTCTTTAGAAGTGTTGAGAGAGGTGCCATGATAGAGGATAGATTCTGAATGAATCTGCCATAAAATTGAATAAGACCTAACAGACTTCTCACCTGTTTTTTAGTCTTAGGGATTGAGATGTTAAGTATCTTACTAGTATTATGGTCCTCTGTCTTTAGGAAACCATGACCAACTCGGTGGCCTAGGAAAGAAATTTCGCTAAAACCAATATAGGCTTTAGAGGGTTTCGCTGTCAGGTTGTGCTCACGCAAAGTAGACAGCAATTCATCTAACCCTGAATAGTGATCTTCCCAAGTATCGCTGAAAAGACAGATGTCGTCTAGATATGCAATGACATCTGACCGATAAGATAGGATTCGGCGCATCATGCGTACGAACGTAGCTGGTGCGTTCATAAGACCGAAAGGCATAAAATTCCATTGGAACAAACCTCTAGGTGTTGAAAAAGCCGTGAGAGGTTTGGCGCGTTCAGATAAAGGAACTTGCCAATATCCTTTAGACAAATCAAGTTTAGTGAAAAAATGAGATTTGGAGAGTCGAGTAAGTAGCTCTTCCAGTAAAGGCATAGGTTCGGCATCGAACTTAGTTACTTGATTCAATTTTCGATAGTCAACGCAAAGACGTATGTTATTGTCTTTTTTACGCACAATAACCATCGGCGAAGAATATGCAGAGGTGGATGGTTCGATTATTTTCAAATCTATCATCTCATCCAACTCTTTCTCGACCTGTGCTTGAAAATGTATAGGTATAGGATAAGGTCTAACCCTAATAGGAGTATGGTCAGTTAGAACAATGTCATGTTGAATGACATTCGTTTGTCCAGGGATGTCAGTGAGTACATCCTGAAATGTTTGCAACATAGTTGAAACTTGTCGCTGTTCTCCTAGAGACAAATCAGGAGAGACAGTAACGTTCTTCCATGATTCACTGGAATGAAGTGGGATCATTGGAAGAGGAAGATTTACATCTGAAAAACTTGTTTCCTCATCCTGTATCACGGACAGTGATGAGTAATGACCATGTTGTACTGGAGAATTGTCCGTTGCTTGGAAAATGGGTTGCAAATAATCCGGACGTTCATGGAATTCAGTAAGCATATTGATGTGGAAGGTTTTATGCTTCCCATCAATATCGACAATATAGTCGACATCGGAAATTTTCGATATTATATCGTACGGACCTTTCCAAGAAATAAGTAATCTGTTTTCCCTACAAGGTAGTAATACAAATGCTTTGTCACCAGGACAAAGTTGTCGTAAGCATCTCTTCTTATTGGCAAATTGCCTTGCCTTCTGTTTCGCAAATTCAGAAGAAGAAGTTGCTAATTTGCATGCTTCGATAATTTTTTGTCTCAACGCGATGACATATTCGTAGGATGACTTTGTGTCATCGTCAATATTGTCAGATGTTATGAGATCGTGAAGCAACGACATAGGGCCACGCGGACGCGCGCCAAAGACGAGTTCAAAGGGAGAAAATCCCGTATGTTCATTGGGTACCTCTCTGTAAGCGAAGAGGGCCGCAGGTAAAACTCTGTCCCAGTCTTGAGGATGATCCTCAGTTATCTTCCCCAGTAAGTTTTTAAGTGTTCTATTAAGGCGTTCGACCATACCATTAGACATTGGATGGTAGATACTACTTAAAGATCTATCTATCTGCAGAGTAGACATTACTTGAGACATGGTATCTGATATTAGTTGGGTGCCATGGTCTGACAATATCTCTCCGGGGAACCCCAGACGAGAAAATATAAGCCAAAGAGCATCTGCAATATCAGCAGTAGTAATGCTCTTCAGAGGAATAGCCTCTGGCCAACGTGTGCACATATCAACACACGTCAAGATAAACTGATGTCCTCTGGCAGACTTGATCTTAAATGGACCAATAATGTCTATGGCCATTTTTTGAAACGGCCGAATAGGAATGTCCGCCGCCTGAATGGGTGCAGCATGCCGTGGACCTTTGGATTTAACTTCCTGACATACTTTACAAGATCGACAATAAATCCGTATGTCCTTGTTTACCAATGGCCAAAAGAAAGCCGCAAGGACTCTTGACTTAGTACGGGAAAAACCCATGTGTCCAGCACACTGAGAGTCGTGAGCGTGCTGCAAAATTTTAACTCTCAAATTCTTGGGAACCAGGATTTGAGAATGACTTGACGTAATGGAGTCTTGAACCATACGTACAAGTACGCCATTCTTCTTTGTAATCCACGATTTACGACTTGTGTCTTTATTCGGATCACCTTTAGTTGCAAGAATGAAGAATTTCTTCAGAGTGGGATCATCTTCTTGCTGTTTTATAAACGAGTCACGAGAAATTACCAAGGGATTATCTTGGTTATGCACTTCATTATCTTCATAGATGAAGTTTGAGGCATATTAAGAGCCTGAGCTCTAGTGACTACAGCGTTAGCAATCTGCATGTTTTGCCTTTCCCACGTGGAAATTTGTTGCGGAGTGCATTCCTTGACTCCATGAATGCGACCGATGATGAGGTCAGCGATCGGATTCGGAAGAAGACATGCGTGTACATCTCCTGTAAAGAAAGGAGTAGCAATCCTAATGATAGCAGTAGAGTATTTCTCTAATGTGCCGCCAAATGTTACACATTTGACTACTTGTCCAGTGGCACGGGAAGGATCTACGAGTGACTGCCTAACACCAATTGTGGTGCATCCAGAATCAAATAGCACAGAGACTGGATTGTTATTCACTAAACCCTTATGTAAGACAAGAGAACCTCTTCCATCATGCGCGACTGATGCTGGAAGAGCAGGAAGAGGATGGCCACAGCTTAAAGTAGACACTGTGGTTGGCTCAAATAACGTTTTGCATTGGGGGCACTGAGATGCTCTCCCCAAAATCAAAAGCGGCACATGCCATATTACTAGCATCATTATTATCTTTACTCTGTTTATAGGCTTCATGGGACTCTTGTTGTGCAGAGTTTGCCTGAAAATGTGGTTTATGTCTTTTGTTTTGAGATCTACCTCGGTTATTATCACCTCTGTAGTTATTGTTACCTCTATTGTAACCCCTATTTGGGTTTGAGTCATAGTTCCCTTGGTTACCATTATCATATTCATTATAATGAGTATCTCTGTAATTATGATCTTGTTGACTCCAAGACGGATAACCCTGATAGTTTCTATAATTACTTCCTCTACGGAAATTCCTATAATTATGACCACCCCTGTGTCGAGAGCTATCAGGTCGTCTCCAGTTCTTTGAAGAAGAACCCTGAAATGATTGGTTACCTTGGTTTTGATAACTATTATGGTTACCTTTTTTATCAAATCTGTTTTGAGGTCCCTGAAATCTGTGTGAATAATTGGGATTGTATGGTGTTGCTGAAGCAACTGGCATACTCTCCTTAATCTTAGTGTTGCCAAAAGTCACGTCGGGGTGTGCAGTGACATATTGGGAACAATATTCTTCCATTTCTTTTAGAGATTTAGGTTTACGCTCATGTATAAATTCAAGGAAAGGTTTGTTCACACATGACATAATCTTATCTCTGAGCAACAAATCCATAAGTCCTTCATACGTTTTTTTTTCTGTTTTGGAAAGCTCAATCCAACGATCAACTGTGAGACGTGCCTTTGCAGTGAATTCTGAGAATTCTACACCCGTCTCAGGTACCATCGTTTTAAATAAAAGGCGATAGCCTTCCTCACTTAGCTGATATTTTTTTTATCAAAGCCGCCCTAATGACATCATAATTATCCTTATCTGCTTCTCCTACAAGGCATAATCTAGTCAAAGATTCACCTTTCAAGTTTTCTGATAATTGATTAGCGTATTGTGATTTATCCACATTATGTGTACGACAAGAACGTTCAAATCTATCCAGCCAGAATGTAATATCGTCACTGGACTGATTGAACGGTGGAACCTTAACCTTGTAAGTAGAAGGTTTATCATTACCACTAGATGCCTGATTAACATTACTCATACTTGTCAATCTTAATTTCTCCAACTCAAATTCATGTTCTCTTATTGCTTTTTTTTCTTCAGCCTCTCTGTCTAATCTTTTTTGTTCAGCTTCCCTGTCTAATCTTTTTTGTTCAGCTTCCCTGTCTAATCTTTTTTGTTCAGCTTCACTGTCTAATCTTTTTTGTTCAGCCGCAGCTTCTCTTTCCAATTTTTTTTGTTCAGCTTCAAATCTCCTTTCCTCTACCTGCATCTGCAATTTCTTTTGTTCAGCAGCAGCCTCAGCTTCTCTTTCTAATCTTTTCTCTTCCGCCATAGCTTTTCTTTCTTCTGCAGCTAATCTTTTCTCTTCTGCCATAGCTCTTCTCTCTTCTGCAGCTAATGCTTTGTCATATTGAGCAACTGCCCATTGTTCTAATTGTTGACCAGTCTTATCAAGGGCTTTCCCTTGTGTAATGAAGTATTCTAATGTAGCCATGATGTCTAACAATAATACTAATCACCTGAATCAATAATAATACCACAAGTTCTCAATGACTTGATTAATCAGTATACTATCCCAATATCTGTGGGTCACAAGCCTTTAATAAGGTCTTGTATAATAGTAATAATAATCAGGTACTGGTTTATACCATAATCCAAGTGCAGTGCACAGGCAATTGTGTCTTATGAAATATACCTATATAAAACATATGTCAACCAACAGAATACATAAAGTACAAATAGGACTGACAATACAAGAACGTTTGCAGAAATCAAAATAAATCAAATAGGGAAATCAATGAAAATAATCACTGAATCTGCAAAGAATAACAACACAAATGACGTCACAATATATGAATATAAATTGTGAATAGAACTGAAAGATAGAAAAGGTTAGACCAACAAATTACAAACAAATCAAAACAAAACTAAAGAACAAAGAAATATTACAAAAATAACAATAATTACAGACTTCACAGCTAACACAAAAGCAACAGTTGTCGCAGCAAATTTTCAATCAAGAAAATTGCACCTATAGAAAACGCCCACAACGGACCCTCTATGACGTGGGATATTCTGTTGTGAGGACGCCGCCCAACCTTAAACACAACCCGCTGACATAGAAACTAACATACTATACAAACAAATAACATGTAAACATAAATATATATAAATTATGTGTATGATAGTATGTGTTGCAAAATAGGCTCAGTCTTACAGTAATGGCAAAGTTATTTTTATGAAAACAAACAAACTGCCACTTTATTCAATTAAACATTCTGGCCTTAAATATTAAAGTTCATATATGGGAAAACAAGAAGATCCATCGATGAAAATAGGACTTCTTAGTTCACTCATACTGTCTTCCTGTTAACATTGACAAGAATTGATCCAACTGTTCTGTGAAACTCTATAATGTCTAATGTAAAAAAATGTCAACAACGCTGACCTACATACTGCATTCACCTGACAGGTCACGTGACGAAGTGTTGACAAAGAGCAAACCAATACTGCAAGTGTGTCGTATCAGCCACAGGAAACGGTCTGGTATCGGTAATCTGTTGACTTCTGAACTTCTGCGAGGTCAAACCCAGAAAGCTGGTCCACCAGTTGATAAAGTTGATAAAGTTGGATTTTTATTCCCGTTAATGATATCCACCAAAAGATAGATATAAGTGGATGGAAGCAGACATCATCATCATCATCAGTTGATAAGATCTCTATGGTGTTGTTTGCTCCACTGTAGTGTATGGAATGTCAACTTGACCTACGCAGTGGTGTGTAGACATGGATTGAGTGTATAATGTGCGAATGATGATAAAGGTTCGTGGTGTTGACAAAAAATGTTCTTTTCTCACACTCATGTATGGCTGGAAGTCATCGACACCAACGACTGTGTACCTTTTCTAAAGTTTAATTGGACGTACACACTCGACAGCACAGATAGTGACAAATCACAGGTTGCCATAATACATCATAGTACAGTGGATAAATGGTCTTGCAATGTTACATGGGCACTCATGTAGAATAAGTGTATAATGGACTGTCAGTAGCCAAGCACTCAGTATCGCCCATACATATATCATCTGACTTCACTGACTGAGCACGTCAGCTTATAAACAATATTTCAGATGGCTTCTAAACCTAATCTCGTCTAGCGACGATTCTTCAACATAATGTTCAGCACATATTTTTCCATATAATAATATTGAACCGCTAGCAATGGGTTCTCATGTGTAGCAGTGATCTCTGGACTGATCAAGCGATAATACGGGCATCCCTTTTCTCTTCTTGAAAGTCACTACATGTTTTGGTTCCAAGATGGCTTCACTCGTGAGCTGTCACTCACGTTTGGATACAGATAATGAATCTGTCCTAAAGTTAGTCATTCATAAAACATTTCATTGCTCTGTAGATTTGATCATGAACAATTGACTGCAATCTACAGGATATAGTGCTGCTAGGAATCGAAGTCGTTTTCATCGAGTCAAATATATTCTCTTAGACATTCAAATCGTAACTATCGAAAATGGTGGCTTCGATCGAGAGTTCATAAGAGTATCTTTGATTACCTTGGTATAGGAAATATGAAACTGCCATTCCTTGGCAATACGACTAAACACTGGGGTAAAGCATACACGATAGGTTTAGACGACTATCACCTTCCCCACAAATACTGAGATCACTTTTTCCCCGGCGACAGGCCGACATGGAAAAACACAGTCCCTATCAGGACGAAGCCAAATCACACCACTCTCTAGCGACACATCCGCCGAATAGCCTTCGACCTCTCTAGAGACAACAGAACATATAGTTCGACTTAGATATGTAAAGATATACAGATATAAGACAGACTCGTCCTACTCAGACAAACAATACACATAAATTCAGGCCATAGATATTCTGAAGCAAGAACAATCTATTATTACCCAAACAACGAATAAATCGCAGTAAAATGGATTTATCCGCGGAGTTTGATCGAAAGAGCCGACACAACTTTCAAGGGAAGTAACACAATAATGACTTTCCCTTAAGCACTATTTTGCTTTCAAAATATTTGCGAAGATAACAAGAATACCAATGTATAATATTGTAAGATATCAAAGACTGCACGTAACAATTCATCTTCTTCCCAAGATGTTAGTATGTTAAATGTGTGCTTGTAGGCGGTAAGTAACTGTTTTAGCTCTTCCCACCGGTATCTTTATTTCCAATTTCTGTTTTAAAAAAAAAATGTGCTTGAGTACTTTAATTCAACAAGGCGTTATTATCTTGTATCCTCCTTATTGATTTGAAGATAATATGTTATCTGGCTGCTCTTATGGCTTTTATTTTGCTAACATTTGTGACGCATCCTCTCAAAATCAATACTAAGTCGTTATTTTTGACAGATTGAGCTACTGGTCTCAAAAGATCAGATCCTTGCAATGGTGACAAAGGTTCTTGGAAATAGAAAGATGTGGTGAAAAGTAATGCATGTGTGAAGATGGTATTTCAGAACGTTCAAATTTTGAGAGAGCCTTGATTGTCAAGGTGACATTCAGACAAAATAGTCACCAGTTTTAGTATGTTTTAAATTTATTTAAGATATTTTGACACATGTAAGAAGTGACACGTGATAGCAGAGAAGCGAAGCTGAAATATCATAAAATATAACAGGTAAAGGTAGTCACATAACAGAAACTGACGTAGGGGAGGGAAGTGTTATAGACTTAACCATACTAAGTCCAGCTTTATTTATGAGGTGGAGTGAACAGTTCACTTGCTAACTGTATTTGCCTTACCTAATTAAAGAGCAGAGGCAGGTACCTATTTTACAGCTGGGTAGACTGAAACGTGATGATACCAGGTTTCCATCTTTGAAAGCGCTCTGGCCACTCAGCCAATTGGAAACTCGCATCATAAATTATTCAAATGTCAATATCGATATTTTTATCCCAGTTACAGGTTGATCGCATATTTTTGTAAATCCAGTTCGCCGAAATGTTACTGAATTTTGTGATGATACGTCATATTTATTGACATTTAGTATTAATTACAACTTCTATTGTGATTTGACATGTTCGTTTGTGTGTGTGTCAACTCCAAACTCACAATGAAGACCAAAGCTGCGGTATATAATGCATGCATCACCAGCATGTTTCTGTGTGGCAGCGAGACATGGATAACTATGCCAAGCAAGAAAGAAGGCCCAATACCTTCCATCTACGGTGTCTACGTGTCGTGCTTAGAGAGGTTTTAAAGGTATTTAAGGTCCCGCCTGAGTATAGGAGATGGTGATAATACGTGAGAAGTAAAGGTGTAAGAAATAGATTTTTTGCGAGTGAATAATTAAGGAGAAGATCTGTCTCTGGACTGAGTAGTTTCTCTAGTCCAGCCTATCTATACGACTATATTTTAGTATAAGACAATCTTGCACCTTCCTATATTGAGAAATATAAGTTTACCTAACACTCATACACAGCTATGTGGCAACAAGACACCCAAACATGAAAAACTAGGGTTAATTTGGGTATGGGTCTGACCAACACACAAAGTTTAGTTCTTTTGTTGTTTATTATCATTTAAACTTTACAACATCGAATATCTAAAAAAAAAGATCAAATAAAATCAGAATTACATGCATAGAAAAATAACAGAATACCTATGCTCTCCCCTCCTTGAGAAGATAAGAACCCAACAAGTTAATAACCCCAAAGGGTAAAGGTTAGCACTAGGTTACAGTATAGACAGTAAAGGAAGAACGCAGTTCCCACTAAACATTATCCAATAAAATTAAACAATAGTCAAACAGAGTGCAGATGATAAAATGTTTCCTGTACTAAAGAAAATATTTCACACTCTTTCTCTGTCATACGTGGCTACACACTCTCGCTGATAAAAATGCAAAAAAATATATCTGGGTATTTGTAAGTCCAATTAAAATTTACTATTAAAATGTTCGTTAGTCTCTGTGGCCCGTCCTGTTCACAACTGAACTTGAAGACGCGTAAGCCAAGAGAAGACAACTTTAATCCAATCTGTAAAATGGAGACAAGGCCCAAGATAAAGCCAAATAAAAAAACCGCTGGTCGCCGGTGATCACGTCATGCCTCACGGATATAGGAACATTATGAAAAAATTACTGCTAATAATATCTACATATAAGCACACGTTGTCTCTAGCCTATTCCTATCTGGTCAGTTATTATTTAATGTATCTATACGCGCACTTTAACAAATATTGCATGTCGCTATACAGCTATTATAGGTGCGATGTCGGTTTGTATAGTCGCATGATATTTAAACAACAATTAATTGACTAAATTACACAAGATGAAATAAACGTGAGTTCTATTCCGTAAATTATCCATCGCCTAGTGTATTAATTAGTCAACTAAACCGTCTCTTTCTGTGGATAGCGGGTTATTAAATTAACATTACAACTGAAACATCTGGAATAAAAATAGCTACGCGTTATTTTCCAGTGGTTCTAACACCTAGAAAATCACAGTTAATTTAAGATTCTAAAACTTTTAACACTTTAATACGCTTAAGCCCAAATTGATATATTACCAGAAATCCAGAAAGAAAACACCACGAAACTATTAACACATCTATTCCCAATGGTTCTAGATACCTTGTTTAGACTCTCCGAAAAAATTCTGAGCGACACTGATAACTGATTTGGGAAAGACGCAGTTTATATACGATCATGTTGTTATGATCTCTAGAAGATGTGAATTTTCACACTCTGTTTCCCAGCAGCGAAATCAGAAACTACGTTTCCCAGATAAAAAGTTTACGGTCGCTTCTGTCGGCCGTTGCTAACCGACAACAAAGCCTTAACCCGTGTAGTGGGCTTCCGTCCGAGATTTTCCCTGTTTCTCGAGATCACAGAGTTATTTTTCCCTGTAGGTACGAACATCAAAGGATAAGCTCCCCTTATAGAGAATCTTCAAAGGCCGTTACTTTTCCACGTGTATTCCACGTGCGATCTGTCAGTTATCGTAATATTGACAGATCAGCTCGCGTGAGAAACTTGCGTAAACGAACATTGTTCGCCCCTGCTATGAATGACAAGTTGCGAAAGTTGGTAAACAAGCTCGTTTGTTATGGTCAAGTAGAAAGAGGCGTGGATTAAAAGGTGAGTCAGGCAGGCAGAGAAATGCGTGACTTAGCGAATCTTAAAACTACGCCGAGGTCACGAAAGGCTGTCGGATACAGGAGGCTATATTTCCATTATAGTCACCCTACGCCACATCCTTGGTATTTCGTGGAAGCACAAAGTGACAAATGTTGACGTGCTGTCACGTGCTTGTCTTTAAAGCATGTACACACTGCTTAGACAGTGCAGACTACGCTGGCTTAGCCATATACGCTGCCAGAAATATGGTCGCATTCCCAGGGAGATTTTCTAGGGACAACTAGCAGATGGTAAAAGAACAGTCGGGCGACCACAGCTGAGGTTTAAAGATGTGTACAAGAGAGACATGAGGGCACTGAACTTAAATCCAGCAGTCTGGGAGGATAAAGTTGCCGATCGCACCAAGGGGTGATGCTCCCTACTGCGCCACCACAGATAGGCGAAAAGATACTCTCACAACAAACAGAATAGAGAAGAACACAACGAAAGGAACACCAGGAAAAAAAGCAGCTGGGGCAATCACCTCTGGGGCGCATTCCGGCAGTCAGTTATGGCTGAAGGGGGCTATTACTACTCCTATTTAGTACAATTTCTACTGAGATAGCATATGTTTCTGTTTCTTTTTTTATAATTTGTGTATCTGGATTCTGGTCTTCTACAAAGAGCTACTATTTTGTGGGTTCCGTGTTGGCTTTGTAAGAGCAAATTTAGAACGAAGAATATAGATGAAATAGTAGAAATGGGCAGAGATCGAATGCCTTGTCAATCAAAAGTAAAATTGCGTCTGTCGATATCAGAAATCAGCGAATTTAATTATTGCTAAAGAAGGAAAGGTATCGGGTTCGTAACCAGTTAGCAGCACGTTCATATCTATCCTGCTGTAAAAAATAGGTATCTGACTCTGCTTTCTAGTTAGGAAAGGCAAAAGCAGCGGGCAACGGAACTGGTCATCTCACCTCATAATGCTGAGACCTAATATATGTGTCTGTAAAACGTCACTCCCCTACGTGAGTATCTGCTATGAGACTACATTTACATTTACCGTTAAAGAGAAAAGGATTGATTCCTGTGGAAAACGATTCTAGAACGTCGAACAGAAGAAACAAAGAAGTGTAAATAAGCGTAATTCAGACGTCAGCTTGAATATATTAAAAGAAAGCAGCGGTCACCTTTAGGTTATTGGTATCTTCGTAAATTTTTTCCAGGAATGGTACTGGTGATGGCCATATGCATTTTCTCTGTTCC
The DNA here is from genome assembly GCA_024509875.1 of Oreohelix idahoensis. NCBI lineage: Eukaryota > Metazoa > Mollusca > Gastropoda > Stylommatophora > Oreohelicidae > Oreohelix > Oreohelix idahoensis. The sequence goes on from JAMPIV010016249.1 coordinate 16,356, forward strand.
TCATATGTTGGGCACTTTTGAAGTAAATGTTCATCAGTCATGTTATCGGTGCCACAGTTACACTCATCAGTAGTTCCTATCTTTAGCTTGTTGAATAGATAGTATGCCAATTTGTTGTGACCTGTGCGAAGTGGCAGGGACGATTGAAAATGATTGGACATCTAGTCAGAATAAAAACTGACAAACATCAGTCATGTATCTTGTAAGTGTATGTCAAAAATAAGGCCTGACATTTTAAACGCCTGGTATATGAAACCTGTCAAGTGAAAGAGTGCTTAGAATGCTTGCTTTTCGAAGCAAGTTACCAGGTTCGAAATCAAGCAGCGTCACGCGCCAGTCAATCAGCTGTAAATGGGTACGTGACTCTGCTCTTGAATTAAGGAACGTAAAGGCAGTAAGGAACGAAACCAGTCACCACGCCTCACGAAGCTCAGACATAGTATAGTGAAGTTTCTAACACTTTGCTCCCCTTCTGCAGTATCTGCTATGGGACTGCCTTTTATTTACTTTACTAACAAAATCTGCAGCCCGGACACTTTGTTGTCATTTCTTTTTTTCCATACAAACATAATTTATCTGTTACAAAAGACACAACTTAATATAGTTTTTTTTTTCTTTTTTAAGTAATGAGAGTAAGGTTTTCCAACTAATAATTGTGAGCTCATTTCAGAAATTTCAAATTCTCTTTGTTAGTGTGAAATTAAACTTAGAATACTCATTAACACTTTTCTACTCTTAATTACCATATGCACGCAAAAACCCAACTGTTTAACATTATCTTTCGCAAAACAAACAACAAAGGTGTATGGGGTTGCTTCCTCTTAGCTCAGCAGAAGTCGTCAAACAGTGGCCAAAACTCAACAGTAACTGATGTGGGTCTTCAAAGGTGTCTACCTTTGCACAAGATTACTCTCGGCAGAGTTGTAGGTAGAAGGATAATGATGCTTCTACCTCAAGGGAGTTTCACACGATATTCAGAAAGCGAGAACAATGCTGTATTGGCTGAGCACGTTAACTCTAGTATCTGCCGTCAAATTTTGTGAAGGATTAGGTAATATAATGTTAGCTCGCACAAGCCCCCATCTGAGTTAATTCGGCGAATTTCCTCTTACTATTATTTAGTAGCTCTGATTGAGTGTATTTAAGAAATTGTCTGAGACATACGGATACAACACATTCAAAATGATTAAATCAACTTTAAATTTGGATAGATATAAATAAAAAATTTAATAATCACTTAGGTTTTAACAGTTATTAAAAAATTGAATATTCTTTAACAAAATTTGGTCATCATCATATGGTGTTAATGGGGAATTATATAAGGGGAAGTTTTACTTGGCAACTTTTATGTGTTCACTTAGCTACTAGGGCTTCTGCTCCCTCTGGTGTTTTGGTTCTTCGTAGATAGGTGACTGGATTGCTCAAGTTCCTGGTCAAGATTAAGAGTTGCAGTACGTTCCAAGTAAAATCAGGGAGTAACTGCAAAGCTGGTCCCGCGTCTCTAAGATCCGTCTGATGATGGTGTCTAGCGTCGACTTCAGAACACTTATACCCTCACTTGTTCCAGAAATAGCACCCTCAACTGGTACCACCAACTAGTATGGCAAAAGAAGAGAAACGAATACCCTCTGAGTATTGAGTTTCCCGACACATACTTATGTGCCCCCCTCTTTTCATTCCACCATCCCATCTATCTCAGAATTGTTGCCCTCTCTGAGAATTAATCTTAATCACAGTGGGCAAAAACTATCTTTACATTTAAAATGAATAGTTTTATATTTAACTTTACATGAAAATGTTAACAATATAGTTTGAATATGTTTACATTTACATCGGTTGAAACGTTTGTAAACCTTCATTACATTTAGAGTGAATATGTTTTACATTTACACTGGTTGAAAAGGTTGAAACTTTCATTACATTTAGAGTGAATGTGTTTTACATTTGACATTGAAAACATCGACATCACACAACAGAAATGGAATCCAGTGGAATCTGACTAAACGCGTAGAATAGAAGGACTGAAATGGTATGACAAAGTCACAAATGTGGAACAGATGACAAGAACCAGACAAGTGCCAGGGGAACAAGAGCTGAGAAGAAGACGCTGGTGATGGATAGGACACACATTGATGAAACCTGTTGGTAGCATTACAAGGCAGTCCTTGTTCTGGAATCCACAGGGAAAGAAAGGCAGAGGTAGACCAAAAAAACACACAGATTTGGATACAGAGGTAAAAATGATGAGGAAAGCATGGAAAGATCTTGAGAAATGGCACGGGACAGGAAGACTTGGCATGTGTTTGTTGAAGGCCTATGCTCCTCGGGGAGCTAAAGGGTATTGATTGATTGATGTTTTACATTTACACTGCTTGAAAGGTTAATAATATAACAAGTATGTACATCATTTCTCATCATTACCTCCCTGTTCCGTATGGAACTTGGGACTACCTCCGCTTTTGGTTCTTTATAAGACACTCGCAATAAACCAGTCACCAGCCCCTGCAGTGGTAGTTCATAAAATCATCATTCTATATACTGAGGTTGCCAGCCTCAAACGACTTGAACACCCACTAGCAATTTTCACATATTAATATTCACGTATTAGTTCACGTGTTAATAATGAAAAAATATAGTATTGTGGCCGGGGGAGTAGACGGGAACGGCGCCAAATCAAGTTAGATGTGACCGGGAGAGGGGAAGGCTGTGTCACCAAATCTAGTCTAGTGTGACAGGGTGAGAAAAGGATGAAATAAACGTTCGGTGACAGATGAATTTTGTGGCAGTATTTTTTATAATTATTCTTCTGTAGTGTTACTGGCGACTGCCAGAGGTGGTGATTACAGATATAAATTGTAATATAACCCAGGTGTTCTTAGGAGACTCGTACTGTTTTTCTTGAGGCAGGCTGTAAGATTGTCGTAAATAGGGTAGCACTCTATGCTTGATTACCTGATGTAAACAAAGGTCACTGGCTACTGACGCTCAGGAAAATAAGATCAGGCTGGTGTAAAATATGAATGAATACTTTTATTTACAGTCTACACATCTGCGTAACTTCCATCGGGTTCATAAGTACATATTCTTGGGTGATCTACTAACCAGTCTTTCCATGAAATATAACACAACAAATCAACCTTACAAGATGGTAACCACAAACTGACCTCTCTCATCCCGTGCTCAAGAACAACTCACTTAACCCCCTTCTCTCAAACCATCACTTCCGTCCTAACTACTGGGCAATTCTACCCCAAGTTCGATGACGTCATTTCTGAACACTTTAATTAAATCACTCATAGGATTTGTGACTAGTGTTATTACACTAACTAGACACGCTCAAATACTTAGTGTTAAAATCTTGCTTAAGTATTCTTACTCTAACTCTAATAAGTGGCAGCACTGTTACGGTGTTATTTTAAATGACGGCGTCTGCTGGGGTTTAGCAGTGCGCAACGTTTAGGGGTCAATAACATTAATAGAATATGTCGATATTTTACGGTATACTGAACGCGAAATATATGCTAAGATTATGACGTATTCGCGTTGGGAAGGTCACGCTTGGTGACTTGGTTACATGACCCTTTTTACGCTATCCGTCAAGCAGAGAAGTCGTGTCTTGTATTCTTCCAAGGAGAGGCTTAGCATATAGCCGATATATGAATTCAATATAGAACTCAGGGTCAGTTCAGATATTAAGATAAAGTATGAGATTTATTAAGTAAATTAAATGATGGAAGGAGAATCGTATTATGATTCAATTTGTAGCTGTCAAGAACTCATGCGCTCATTTCTGGCTGTTGACTACAGCAGCGCTTGTACATAGCCATGATGTTCATCTGACACATTATATTGACACGGACGGACCTGAATATTATGCACGTAATTTCTAATGAACTATATATGAATGTATACCAATGTGAACTGTCTTCGTGCGTCAACTTGTAATAAATATTGGACTCGAATCGAAGACTTACCCACATTACTTTGATTACGTTTGATTGCTTCAACTTGCATTGTTGATGGTCCTTTGACCTGATGAACTCTTCTTTGTAGGAAGTTTATAGTAATAATGAATCAGTTCGTACGGAACCGAGGTTTGGACACAAAGTTTTGTAATGATAGATAAGCAAGCATACCAACTAAACTTATAATAATAGAACGAAGGACACCCCAACACCAGTAAACCACCCACGCAACAATGGTGGCCAATGTGATGTGGAACTGGAATTTAATTGTAAAAAAATACTCAAAGATTATCGAGTTGAAAGAAATAAATTTCCTTCGAGCGAAATGAACACTTTTTGTATCTACACCGATGACGTCACACACCCTTGACAACAGGATGAATCAGCTGTAGCGATGGCAGCCGCCTTTCAACGTCTTTGAAGAAAAGTATTTATAAACGCTTAATCGAACATTGGAAAATAGATTCAATCAACATGGGCATGAAATATAGGTCCTACTGTCCGTTGGCGAAGCAAGCATTGTATGAATCCATCGAGGCAAAAAGATAAGTAACTTATTTGAATGTTACAATAAGTTAGTCCTATTTGTCCGACTTCACGCCATGTTCTTTTTTTTTTACCATGCTAAATGTTAAATGTTGTTTCTGTCTTTTTACATGTAGTGGGAGGTTGGTTTGGGAATGCTAGATACGTCTACAACGTCGCTTCGCAGACCGTAGAATCTAGCATCGTTCGATAGGAAACAGTTTGACTATCTTCGGCTGACGAAGAATCCGCTAACGGTTGCGGCTTACTTCGTTCGTCCCCGAATTCAGTCGAATATTAGTTGTTAGTTGTAAGGTTACGTGATACTCGTTGTATTTTCGCTGTACTAAGTTTTATTTTTATTCAGTTTTGTTATTTGTTCGTGCTATCAATTGTTAATTCTAACCTGACTATCTTTTATTTATGAATATATATTTTAACGTTTGTCTATGAGTCCATGTATACGTCATTATTTCTTGTGTACGCAGGTTCATTCTGAATTTGATTTCAACCTTGAACTCCTTACTTCCGATTATTCTGCTCGTTTTGGTTTACTTAGTTTATAAAATCATTTAGTTTTGTGAAAGTGTCACTTTTGTATTGTACTATTGCACTGTAAAGCCTTGGTTAATCATTTGTATTGTCTTCATTAATGTCATGTTCTAATAATATTTATATGAATTAATGTTAATAATATATTTAATTAATTTGATTAATTTTTAGCAACTTTGATGATGACTTAAGGGGATTGCATCAAGCTGCAGTAGTAGTCCAAGACTTTAATAAAGCATTTTATAGATGATGAATAAAGCTTAAAGTCATAACTTGATAATTATAAGTAAATATTAATTTAAAATAATTTATTGAATTATTTTCTGGTATTCACACCATGGATAGGTGTTGAATTGAAAAACTATATCTATAATATAGTAATTTGTACACTTTCATATTACTACAGTGTTGACTTAGCACATATCTTTAATTGATTAATATAATTAAGAAGGGATAATGCCCATAATTATTTAATAGTGATATTAGGTGCATGATATAAATTCGGCATCCTAAATAAATAAATATCATAACTATTTATAATATATATTATTGATTACATATAATATTATGATAAAATATTGAATAGTTGTTGAACTTACAACAATTATTAAGAGGATATTATATTTGGTTATTAAGTGTTCATACGTGGAGTATGTACAAATAATTACATAGATTCTATTGTTGACTATTATAGATCTGTAATTTCTTACAAGATAAACGTCAAGATGCTTACCTTGGATCATTTTATTAAAAATGGGAAAGATTTTGGTAAAAAGGGAGAAGCTTTAGAAGCATACTCATTGGCAGAATTTGCTAAATATAAAGCAGAATTAGCAGAACAGGAGGAAAAAGAAGAGAGAAGGAAAGCAATTTAAAAAAAAGAGGAGGCAGACCGTGAAATTAAAGAAATAGAAAAAGAAAATAGACAAAGAGAAATTGCTAGACAGGAAAGGGAGGAACGTCGACAAGAATAAGAAAAAAAAGGAGAGATGAATTGCAATTGGCACGTCTTCAGAATGAAACAGCAAGATTTCAGGCACAACAGCTGCTGCAACCCAGAATGATAACGCACAAAATGGGTCTTCATCCAACCAAAACAAACATTTTTACAACTTTAAATTACCCCATTTTAAATTAAATTTTGACGATTTATCATCATTTTTATCAAGATTTGAACAGACATGCAAATCAAATCACTTGCCTAAGGATACATGGGTACTTAAGTTAAATGAATTTTTAGATGGTGAACCATTGACGGCATCTCTGAATGTTGACCCAACAATAGCTAATAATTACGATGCTAATAAAACCTTACTTTTACGAAGGTTTCATTTGGACGAAGAAAATTGTAGGTTAAAATTTAAAAATATCCTACCTGACTCTCCTAAAGACTTTGCAGGGTTTATTGCGAACATTCGCAATACATTTAATAGATGGCTTGAACTGGCAGATGTCAACAAATCATATGACAAATTAGTTGATTTGTTGCTACGGGATAAGGTATTATCCTCTGTCAGCCCACCATTCTTCGCATATTTGCAAGAACGAAAGCCAGTTACCATTGACGAGTTAGAAAAAATTTCATTGAACTATTGCAATGCGCATCCGAATGCGAACATTTCTAACTCTTTGATAAGGGAACCTCTACCTGTGGCTTCCAATATGGCATACTATAGCAATAACAAACCAAGAGCTCACAGTGTAGACAGAAGTAGGTTCAAGGGAAATTACAATGTTAATTTTCACAAAGGACATTATAATAATAATTTCAACAATAAAAATGATTTGAACAGAGGTAGATCAAGGAATAGGAATTTTTCGCCTCAGTCAAGCTACAACAACAGTCAACATAACACTAATTATAATAGACCAAATAACTACAATAATAACAGCAATTGGAATGGTAATAATCATAGCTCGAGACATCGAGATAACAGTTACAATAGGGGACAACAGGATAATTCAAATGATTATTCTCGTAATCGGTCTCAGTCAGGCAGACCATCACAGTTTGATCACAATGCAGGGGCGGCACTCACGGATGGTACGACCCCTAGTGTTTCTGATAATAATAATCAGTCACAATCTTCGTCTGCATGTTGTGCTGTTAACTTTAATGTGGCAAATAGTTGCCAAGATTGTAATATATAAAACCTTTATTATTGAAAAAAAAAAAAAAAAAATTATTAATCCTTTTAAGATAAAACTCTAACGCTGTCCTAAATATTTAAATAACTACAATCAGCTGCCCAACTAAAATAAATACCTTGTTAAAAAAATTAACAAAGCACTACAATTTTACCCATTAATACTCGGATGTTTATTAAAATAACAGAAAAATACCCGGCATATTATTAGAAATAAAAAAATTATAAAATCAATAAATAATTAATATCTTATTATATTAAAATAATTAATAAAACTAACATTCTAATTCGCAAACGGATAAAACCCAAATGAAAGGACAGACATATATAGATATTGAAAACTCAATCTTATATACTTTATTTATTAAAAATATTGTTAATTAATTTCGCTGGATCAACAATAAAATCTAATCTTGAATATATAAAGATAAACTCTATATTTTTCCATTTTTAAAAATTAAATTTTTTTTTAATTAATAATTCTATAAATTAATTAAAAATATTTTAAATAATTTTAATAGAAATAGTTATATTTTTTAATATATTTATATTTATATTTTTTTAATCAATATAAAAAAATTATAAATAATAAAAAAATAAAAAAAAGAAATAAATTTAATAATAAATAATTAGATTAATAAAAATTAAATTTTTTTTAATTTTAAATAATGTGGTTATTGACGTAAGTATATAAAAATAATTCGCCGATGCTGTTTAAAATAATACAATTAATTTTATATTTAATGGGATAAATGTCATTAAATTTAAATGACAAAGTTATTAAATAGTTCAAACTTAGTATTTTATATAAAAAAAATTAACTGTAAATAATAATTAATAAAATCAAATTTTAAGGGTTATAGTTAAAGCTTATACAAGGGGTATTTTTAGTATTTAATTTAGGTGGAAAAACAAGGGTAAATACGTAATTGGTTTTGTAGCCCCTACACCAGATAAAAACGTTAAGGGCTTCAAAAGTAATTTTAAGAATAAAAAATTGAATAATTTGAAATAAAATAAAAAAATCCAGAAAAAAAAATAATATATAATATAAGTGTTAATAAAAAAAAACGGAATTCATAATAGTTAATATTATATTAAGTAGTAAAATAAAGTTTATAATCATATCGGTTTTATAAAAAAATAAGACTAAAAAAATTCAACTTAAATCCTCCCATTAAAAATCGGGAATTAAAAAAAAATTAAAAAAAAAAACCCAATATTGGATGGTTTTAATCCTTTAAGGTTTTAAAACAAATAAAATTCAATAGACTAAAAAAATCGTGAGATTATACATTAAAAATAACAAAAAGGGAATAAAAAAACTATAGATAAAAAAAGGAAAAAAACGGAAATATCCATATGCATAAAATTATTAAACACATCCTAGTCAGATGTACTTAAAATCTTAAACCACAAGCACACATTAAATCCTATAGGACTAGTCAGGGGGGGGGGGGGGGGGGGGTTTGACGGGTGAGGGATTTTTTTACCTAAAAATTGCCCATGACATAACTTTTAATATGGGGGATAAAAATAATAAACGGTGTGTAAGGGAACCCGTAACTTGGTCATTTGTTCAAAAAATAAAAACAAAAATAAAAAAAAAAACAAAAAAATCCCAATAAAAAATACACATAATTTTTTAAAAAAATATAATTTAAATGTCTTTTAAGGAAAATTTTCTAAAAGTGCTCAACATTCAAAAAAAAATGTATATATCAACTCGCACTAAAACACAAAAAATGTACTGGAAAATCTGGCAAAATTGGTCTTCCGTTTCGATCTGGCAGAAAAGTATAATTGGCGTTGCTTCAAATCAACACTAAAATCCACACTCTTGGCAAGAGTAAAACATAACCCGACTTACGTGGCGTTAGGACCACCCCGATAAACAAAACCTCTTTTTAAACCCACTCATAACACAATTTTCAAGTGGCCCGATCGTGGAGGACCAAGTTTAACAATTTGGCCCATCTCGAGTTATCGTATCATATTCCTTTTACTGTAGCTGTATTCCAAGAAAATTGGTCCTTATCTTGCCTATCCTAAATCTTCCGCCAGGTCCGATACAGTTTAGATCGCGTGTATGGAAAGGTTGGAGTCTAAAACATCATGAACTTTCAAGCCGTACAGACCTAAACAAACACACTGAAATCTAAAATCACACGTCTATCAAATTCCAATTATTCATGGTTGGGCGGTGTTGAAGGTGACCAGTTACTGTTCGGACAGAGTAAAAAGAAATACGTGCATGATTACACGGATGGACCAGTGGGTGCAGTCGAATACAGGCCGCAAGATGACTCGTAACTGATCATTACCATTGTCCCATGATGCAGTGATTTTTGGTCAGCTGTCCTATTCCACGGTCACCCCCACAGTACCTAGGTTGTCCCTACCGAGAGTATTTCTGGTTCAGTGGGGCATTTAGCTCACTTGAGTCTAGGCCCGGGTCAATGGTAAGGAAAGTTGGGTTTTGCCATCTTTAAGTATATACAGTCCATGGGTATTTAAGGACTGGTGCACGGCCCCTGCCAACGATCCCTGGACTGATTAACAGTAGCGATCTCTGTAAAGGCCAATTGGTTTGGGGTGGGGAGGGGTATGGTCGGCCTAGATCAGTAGGGGTTGGACGGGGGGGGGGGGATGCACCTAGGAGGGGGGGGGTGGGACATGGGATTGTGTGCGTTCCATACGGTGGTGGGGTGGACATTAGTTCCGACCGAATACAGTGGGGTCGATACAAGTTTGGGGGGTGGAGTATGGGGTGGTGGTGTTGATCACGGACTCTCCATGTTGGGTGCAGGATCGGTTGGAACGGGGTTTAGTCGTGCTACATGTTGGTCGGTGGTTCTATGTAACTCCTGGGGGATGTGATGGGCTGGTAGGCCTCAGGTGGTTGGGTCTGCTGTGGCTACTTTGTACGGACTCACAGTGGGGGAGGCTTGTGTGCTAGTGTATGCTGGTTGCTAGCCCCCAGTGCAAACGGGATTCACGAACATTCTATATTGCCTCACCCACCCCCCCCCAATGGGTTTTCCCTATGTGGGGAAAAGTGCAAAGGTTTATTTGTGGAAACATTGGCAGGGCCGTATATTGTGGGTTTTCGAGACTTCAGACTTCACCACCACGGGGGTAAGGAGATGGACACTTAATATATGGATTCACCTCCTGTGGGTTCGTGATTTGAACTTGGGAATGGAGGGGTGTTGGTAACATTTTTTTTGCCTTTTGGGCGGGTGGGAGGAGGTTGAGGTGTTAGGGGAAAGAGGGGAGTTGTGGTGTGGGGGTGTTTATTGTGTGGGTTATGGTGTTGGTGTTGGTTGTTTGGGGGGTAGGGTTATGGGTGTGTTGAGTGAAAGTGGGGAATTGGTGTCAATGGCTCATGGTAGATGGCGGCGTTTGGGGGCAATGGGTGGGGGGTGTGATTGGTATTCTAGTGTTGTGGGCTTGGGGGTGATGGATAGTTTTAGGTGGTAGGATAGGTGTGGGGTTTTGGGGTAGTATTCATATTAACTATATTTTTTGTATTGTTTTTGTTTTATTTGGAAGGGTTGTTTATTTATTGTATGAATGTAGGTGAGTAGACTTTAGAGGTTGGATTTTAAAGTTGAGTTGGGGTTTTGAATAGGTTTTGTAGGGACTTTATTCGTTTAGGGATTTTTGAAGGTGTTAGGTTCTGTCAGATTTAGTGAATTGTTTGGTTGCGTAAATGGGTTAAGTCTACGGTTTTATTATGCGTGATGGTTATTTAGGTCGTTGTTATTGTAAAAGTTTTTTAAAGAGGGTTGAAATGGTTTGTTAGGGTGATTATTCAGGCACGCCGGTCGGGGGGAGGGTCCCTTCGCAGTCCTCAAGTAGGTGTGTATATTATTGTCCTTCGAATCGGTCAGGGTGGACATAGTTTGGGGGTCGGTGACCGGCGTTAAAATCCGTTAGGGAGGGTGGGGGTCTGATTTTATATGTGTGGGGTATATTGTTATAGTTGTAAGGGGGGATGTATTTTTGAAATGGTATGAAAAGTTGGGGAGCCTGGGATTTTGGGGGTCTGGTGCTCCTGAACCCGGTGTGGTTTTGTTTATGGTATCATTGTGGTGACTGGTTATTTGCAGTTTAGACTAGCGTGTTTTGTGCCCGGGGTTCGTTTGGCGAGAAACCCGCTTTTCCCTATTTCGTATCTGGATTAAATTTTTTCGGATGTTGTAAATTGTGCACATTAGCCGAAACCATGTTTGTCTTAAGAATCTATTAAAGAAAAGGTCTTCGGGGAAGAAACGGGGTGAGGAGTAGATTGGGATGTGGAGGGGGATGTATTTATCGTTTTAGAATGATGGTATTAGACCATTATATTTTCTTTTAAAAAATTAGGGTGAGTAAAAAATGGGAGTGGGTACGAGGTGTGAAAAAAATAATCGAGAGTAGTGGCGGGCGATTTGGGTGTTCTAAAGTGATAAAATTTGTTTAGATTTTTATGAAAAATAATGTAGGGCGCCCAACCGCCTGAGTTGTGGTTCAATATGAATTTAGGTGAATCAGTTGTTTGTCACTCTTTGGGTCTTTAGGTTGAACTGACATTAAAAAGGTGGGCTTGTTTTGGGTTTTTTTGTTATGGGTGATGTTGTTTATTCTGATTTATTTGATAAAGGGAGATTAGAAGGAAGTTTTTGAATAGAAGGGATTTGGGGTGGGGGTGTGGGGGGGCTCGGAGTGGAAACGAGGTGTTTTAATTCTATAGATTTGGGTTTGAGACCGCCTTGGAAGGTTTTGTAGGTGGTTTGGATTAGGCGCCGGGATTTGAGTTGGTGGATTATTATGGGTTTAGATTTCTCTCAACTGAGGGGAGGGTTGTATAGGAAACTTGTGTAGGATAGTTTATTAAATGTAGTTAAAATTCGGGTTTTTTTAGTGATTCCCGGGGGAGTTATGTGGGGAAATGTTGGTTTATGTTATTTATTTATGGTTTATTTAGGTGTTAAGGATGGGGAAAGGGTCAGGTGTAGTATTTGTATCTTTGGAGTATGGTAATGTCGCCATTTGGTTTCTAATGTGGGTGTTAATTTATGGGGGACCCAGTTTGCCAGAGAATTGAGGGTTTTCGGGTTAACCCGGGTAGGGTATTTGTTTTTGTTGTTATTTTGTGTGTTTTTGTGTGTTTTGTGAGTTGGGTTGTGATAGTTTTTTGGGTTGGTTATATTTTATTTCGAATAATGAGGTTTAGTATGATTGTTTGAAGTAGTGGGTATTTAGTGTATTTTTATTTGTTGTTTTTGGGTGGTTGATGATATGTTTTGTTTGGTGTTTGTATATGGATTTTTGTGGTTGTAATATTGGGTTGATTATATTGGATATGTATTAATTATATGTTGATAGTGTTTTATTTATTGTGATGGTTTATGTGTTTGGTACAAATTTATGATGTAATATTGATTTATGTTTTAAATTTATTTAAGTTTATAATAATTATGGGGGTGATAATAGTTGTGATTAGTTGGGGTTGAGTTTGTTTTTGTAATTTTAAATTTTTTGTTTTTTAATTTTAGGATCATTGAGGAATAGATTTATGCACCTCATGTATAAAGTACGTGTTATTTTTTAAGTTACAGGAATTGTTTTATAATAGTATTTTTATTGTTTCATCTAGCTTGACTAGGTTTGTGGGTTATAGTGGGGTGTTATGATTTTGGATAAGTGTGTTGGGTTTTGAGTTTTTTGGAATTTTTTTTTATAAGGGGTGTTTGTTTTTTAGAGTGATATTGATGTAATAGGGTTTTTAAAAAATATTGTTTATTGTGTTTGATAATTTAGATGACGGTGTAAAGCACATGTTAGATGGTAAACATGTTAAATTAGTAACGTTTTTCGTGGGTGGGTGTAAACAATGGTGTACAATGTGTAAAGGGGTTGTTGTTAACAAAGTTTTAGTTAATCAAGCTAGTGCATAAAGTCAATGGTGGGGAAGAGTTAATGTAAATTATAAGGGCACAATGCGGTTGGCGTGGGACGGGGGGTGGTATCGGAAATTGAAAGACATGGTGGTGTTAAATGATTTAGATTGTGGGAAATCTTTAATTTGATGGTGGTAGGGTTTGGTGGAGGTGTAATTTTGTTAGTTTGACCGGTTGTCCATCACAGCTAACATAGTGGGGGTGGGAGAGGTGGCGGGGGGGGGTGACGGTTTTTTTTTTTGTGGGGGGGGAAATAGGGGGGCTAACGTAACAGAAGTGGTGGTGATAAGGTGGAGGGGGTGTGGGGTGAGCATAATCTAACGGAGACACCACCCAACCGAGAACCCGCTGAAATATAAACATATAAATATACAAATAACATATAGACATATAACAAATAGAATGAGATGATACACAGAAGACTCACAAATAATAAGGGCAACAGGTTTTTTAACATTGGCAAACAGGCCCTTAACTTATAGGCAATGCCAATCGCGTCGAACAGCTTTGTAGACATTAAGTCAATGTCAATGCAAACGAGATCTAGGAATTTAGCGAAGCTCCAAGATGATGGCACTTCTGAATCCTACTAACATAATGCTAACACGATGTAACCAGAGCATCTAGAGAACTATTGTGACCATGATTCATATTTTGGCGATGCGACCTCAACGCAAATTCGTAAGTTTGTGGATATCGGTAATCCCTTCTTCCGGACAATAACCAATGGTAAGATAGAACCTATGGGTGAAGTCCGACAGTTACAATTATATTTTAATTGATATCATTATCATCCAACTTCCTTTTCCACTTGCGTACTTGAAACAGTGTATCCGAGTTATCTCGGAACATGTAATACGGACCGCCTAACCCTAATAAGGATTATTGTCTGTAAGAGAATTATTTCATGACTTTCTAATTGACTCCTGTGGTGTCCGAGGAATGAAAATTCAGTGAGATGTTTAACATCCGATGAAATGGTTTGTGAACATCGACGAGACTTGTCTGAAAATGAAATGTTCGTCACCCCAGTAAAGATTAGGCAGAAACAGGAAAAACAGGCTTTTTTGCCACCAAAGATTTCCGTGGCCAAATGAATGGAACCACTGGAAGGGGAAGTGTATGACATGCAGAGATGTTTTCTTACTCAAAACAATGTTCATACAACAATAACCGGGCAATCCACATAGGACGTCAGTAAACTCACGACGTATAAAGTCAATGAGTCTTGAAACAGCCGTTGACGTTTTTCTTCATTATTTATTGTGGACGCCACAGTGACAAAATGGTTACGCAAATTTGTAGGCACATCAAACAGTCATTATCACAGCAACATTCAATACAGCAATAGACGGTAGACAGCATTACAATGATGAGTCAGATGCATGTTATATTTCAAAGTGCTGTAAATGTAGTCAGGTGAAAAACTCCATTCCTTTCTATAACAGCCAGGAGATAACCAGATGTATGAGATCAGTTCACTCTCCTTAGTTTGACTTCAGCAAGACAGACACGTCTGCCGAAGTATAAATAATGTCCTCAAAAATATCCTCTAGATAATAAAGGTTTTCTAAACCTAGTTCATTTAACAAAGTAGCAAGTAATGGTCCTTGGTACATGCATCAACCGATGCAGTACAATGCAGCGACAGGTGAGCTGGGAAAGAACATCTCGTGACGACGACTTTCGGAGACAGGCTATGAATCGAAATCGCTCACGACCCAAAATCAATAGAGTTAATGAAAGAGTCAATTTACCTTGCTTTCATGAAATACACAGAAATATCACGCCTCCCGGCATGTGGGAAACACTAGAGGTATTATCTCGAATAAACGAAATATCCATTAAGAGGACTACACATCCCTGACAGAACAAAAAATAGCGGAGATCCCCCCCTCAACGAGGCATCTCTTTCGCCATTCCAAATCGCTCACTCCACTAGTGGTGGGCGGAAACCGATCGACCAAGAAGCAAGACAAGTCATGCGCAGTCCAGCGCAAAATGACCACAGCTCAAACTTAACTGCATTCGATACCAACGCGAGAAGACAAATGCTTACCGAGAAAAGTGACTATAAATTTCAAGCAGTTGTTGCCCTTGCGTTAAAACAGATATTGAAATAAAACGATGTTGCGAGAATTTATCACGCAACACAAATGATCTAATGCGTGTGCATGTTAGCGCAAGAATCCCACGGCAGTAAGGATAGCACTCTTAAATAGATTAATGAATGGGAGAAAAAAAATGGCAATCCTTTTAGCAACGCAAAACGCTGTTGTTGCTATGGCAACACTTCGTTGCCAACAAAAATGAATTAACGATGTGGCACAGCAGTTTCCCCAACTTCACACTGAGTAAACTCAATCCCCGAAACTAATGAGGGGATGAAAGAGGATCTATTGTACAACATACTAAGGCGATACAACTGATCCTAAAAGAAAACTATTTGGAGTTGTCGACATAAAAATGAGAGTACTAAGCAGTATAATAAGTATGAAAAATAATGAATCAAGTTTAGAAGGAACTTGAATAAAAGTTGAACAAAAAGTCAAACAGGCAAAGGTTTTACTTTGCCCAACACAAGACATGTCCACGGACATTGTAGATAACCTACTACCATTTTAGTATTGATAGCGGTATACGAACTAATACAGGTCAACCAGACTGATACTGATCATCCATTTAAAAAGACTTTTGACTATGCTTGAGGGGGAAATGTTAATTACTTTGAAAAAGATACACATTTTCATCATTGTAGCACAAATTTCTCTACTGCACAATGATACTACTTATTATATACATTGTGTGGAAAAAGTGCGTTATATCTCGCACAGTGGTTAGTGCAAATCTGCCGCAGGATACAACCAGGCAGGCACTTGGAAAAATTTTTTCTTTAATTTTACAGCATAACGTAATTTAGTTCGTCTTCTACCATCCTGTTGTATGTCAGAATAGTCAGCTTATTTGGTTACATTTCGTAACAATCGTGACTGCTCGTTAGGTTTATTGCACGCATGCGATCGACGTGAGAGTATCTTCTTTCTCTCGCTCACCATCACACTACACTTACATCATAGGAGACCTGATTACTGGCGCCCCGCAGAGATATGGATATTAACGCTCACCCCTTCATGTCTTTTTTTTTGAATGACTCCAGCAATTGTCCAGTCATCATTTCTTATATCTTTCTTTAAGTATTTTCATCTATCCTAAATATACAGATGGAATTTAGTGATTTGTTTTTTCTTCTCTATTCTTCTCGAAAAAAAAAAAAACATTTGTTTTGATTCTTAAATAAACACCATCTTTAACTTTGTACACAAACGTTTTTCCCATCCTGTCTTATTTTTGTGTTTTTTTTTGATAAAAAAACCAATAGCCTACCAGAAACAGTAATGAGGGTTATAAATGTTTCGGTATTAACTATTGCTGCAGGCCACCAATACAAGCATATAGTTAACTGTAATGGTTCATCTATTCACATCACGATCAAATCAAATCCACTCTATGTACCAACGCAGAAGCATGCCATACAAACAGGGATAAGCTGGGCGAACCGAGCGTCGTGACCTAGAATCCTGATTCCAGCAGGATAATAAAAGAATTTTTTGTAAGGGGAGCTTTAAGTGAACAAACGCAGCCCAACCACTAGAAAAACACAGAATTTATAAGTTAATATCTATATCTCTGGTTCAGAATTATACTAAGCGAAAATGACAGTCGAAACATAAAATTACAAAACATTCTAGGTACCATGTAACTAAAAACTTAAGGCCGCCATCTAAGAGATTGCGGAAAAACCAATGTGGAAAAAAACGCCCGAATCGCCGCCCCCGTGTTTAGCTTGTTTGGGTATTACCCGTTGCTTGCCCGGGAACAAATCCCATAACTGCATGAAGATCGTACGAAACCGGGAGTCCATCATGAAATATTTGGCTTTTTATCATATTTGAGATTCACATTATGGATATAATGAATAGTATTACTAAAAATAATCTTTTGATGTGGTTGATATTCTGACAGTTATCATTTGAATTTTAACAAACCAATCGAAAAAAAGATTGTATATTTAGTTCCCCAAAAGCGTTATTGGGGGGAGTATCATTAGCGAAAGATTTCTTATGACATTTTTGTACAGTTAGTTTACAGATATAACCTTTATTTTAGTTTAATTCTTAATGAAGCCACTATGTCAGTGAGAACAGCACTGGTGGCCCAAAGGATTTACGGCCTCGTTGAAGGTATCCCTAATATAGCTTTTTTAGTAAATCCAAATTAAATTGGCTCAATGATGCCCACATTTTGCTAGTAAAAATATAGGTTATGATAAAAATTGAAGAAAAAAGGGAGAATTACACTTTTTAACAATCAAAATTTGACTCATTTAGAAAAATAACAAGCACCCGAATCGGTGCTATGTATGGTGAATTGCATCTCTTTATGTTTTCCCCCTTCTGATTCAAATTCCATGAATTCTGGTGTCATACTTTTTGCAGCTTACTTTTTCATTAAAATCTTCAATCATTCAGCAACTTATGCCATTTTCGTCAGTTAAATTTCCGAAAAAAACATCCTTTCTCTCTGGTATACATTCAAAATACAATGTTGTGGAAGCTATTGCTCATACCCACAGCAACCGTCTAAGTTACATGTAGGAAGCTTTGCTCTCAATATTTTTCACAAAATTAGGATACAAGGGGGGGACTTGTTCATGCCGATACTATAACTGGACAATGAGTTCACAGTTGCAGAGGGAAACTAGATGGAGGAAGTTTTTAGGGATTTTTTCAAATATTCTCGTGACCGCACTAACATTTATAAATCCATCCAATCGAGTTGAGACAAGCACGGAAAGATATAACGGACTCTACTTACAATTTTATGTAAGCTCGCACAGTGAGAAAACCAGAATCCTATGATTCGTTCTTACCTCAGCTTTAATTTGCGTATAAGGAGGTACCCTACCACTCTACTGGAATAACCTCCATCCACGTTATTATTTCGATGACCCATCAAAGGACCCCCATTTGTTTAAATAAAAATTAGCCAGATCAAAATTATTTTTTACACATGAAACTATGTTTGAAAAACTTGAATTCTTTTTGCTTTTTCAGGGAAATGAATATGGTACCGAAAATTAAAATCCATGCATTAGAAGCAATATAGCATCAAAAATATACGTATTTGTATATTTTACATATATAATTAGGTAAAAATACACTTACCTGACATACTTTAAAAATTTATATAAAATCATCCATAAAGGTTTTAGTGAAAATAAACATACAGAAATGTGGGCAAATGAATGTACTTTCCAGTGCAATATGTATCTAAAATTTGATATTTTCAATGAAATTCTTCATTTTTGGGGGTTACACCTCCCCTTAACACGCTTTTGAAATGTTCCATTCTACATTTGATTACTTTCCCCAATTTTTGTTTGTCATATGCCAGGTTTTTTGTATCTGAAACAGATCGTCCCTGCCCATACCTCTATACGGTTTGCCTAGTGTCATTGGTCTAACTCTTAATCTTTCTCTGGGGACTGTCCTATAAAGGATGGTCTTGAACAATCTATTTATTCTGGACACATGGCCAAACTATTTAAGTTAGTGTGCTTTTATGATGGTTAGTATTTCTCTGAGCAGTTCCTATGATGGTTAGTATGTCTCTGTACAGATCCACGGTCCATCACCTATTAAAACTGGTATGCAAATCTTGCTCAATGTCTGTACAGCCCAATGTGCAACCCAGCATGTGTGTATTCCACACACAGACACTTGTGGAAATGAATGACATATGATAATTGCTAAATACAAGTCATAAACTACTACCTATTTTTGCCTTGGCCAGTGAATGATTATTTTTCTTACTGGTTTTAATTTGTTGACTAATTCATATAAATTGTAAAAAAACAAAAATTAAGAAATGAGGTGTATTTTACACAGACTGCTAACGCACGTCAATGGGTGTATCTGATGTAATAGTTATGGAACGAGAATAGATTTTTACATAAACCGGCGCTTAGTTTTTTTTGTAAAGCTATGGTGGAGGGTTGAAAAGATATGTGAAAAGTTAACAGTATTTTAAACGAAATTTGTAACACATATCAACGTTGGTTTTAACAAATCTCCCACATCCACCTCATTAGCTTCCCCAAGGAGCATAGGGCAATTTCTGAACAAAATGTATGACCAATTCTCCACGTCCATGTACATCACTCAATGTAAATATTCGCATATCTTTTCCAATCCCCCTTATTTCTCTTACCTCGCATCCAGTTATCTATTTTCTGTGTTGTCAAACTTTTGATGAACTTTGTGTTCTTAAATACGTTTCATAACATCTCAATAGGATGTACTAAACAATTGGATCTGGAACAATGGTGACTGCCCGCTTGTAATGTGCCTAGTTACTTAAATTAATCCCGTAGCACATAATCCAATTGAAGTACTGGGAATATGGTGTTAGGGGGGCCCCCATACTTTTTCTTACCATGGGAAAACACTAGGGGTGTGATGTCAAGGTCACACACAATCAGGCCACCTTAAATAGTTCCCATTTATTGCTCCCTGGATCAATATTGATTATGATCGACCCAGGAGCCGTTTGCGGACCTAAAATTGAATTTTTTCCTGTGTCTTTTCTTTCTGCATTGGGATCGAACAATTAGACCACTTAGGAAGCCAGTGCCTATACTTCATTTGACCACACGCCGGCTCCCAAATTAAACAATGTTTTCTTCTAATATGTAGTTTCCTATCCATCCCGTAGGGGTCTTTCTTCTTATTTCCTTTTTCCACTCTCTGATTCTTGTCCACTAGTTTTCTCATTTTCTTGTCGCATTAGATATCCAATCCGTTCTAGTGCACCATACGCTAACACCCATTATAAATTAAGGTCATTTTAGCTCTTAATTGGTTAGAATACATTTTATAATAACCTCTCACATTTTTGCACAATGTCAAGAACAATACATTTAATATTACTGTAACAATGTTATGGGCACAAATACACATTTTAATACTAGTTTAGCAATGTTAAGGACAGAACTATACACTTAGTACTATTTTAACAATGTCAATAACAAAACACTATGACATGCGCAATACTGACTCTTCACACAGATCAATGAACATCGTGCTGAGATTAAGCGTCGCCCGATACGTCGGGTTATCTTTAATCTACTTCTCTAATCATTCTACGACTCATTGATTCACATGGATTACATATTTTGTTAGACAGATATCTTTGCACAATTAACTAATCAGGCCATGAGCTATCGTCAGGCGTGTATTCAAGTTTGAAGGAGGAGGGAGGATTTGGCGAATAGGGTGGTGCGTGGGTTCTTATTCTTCTATGACACCCAATGTCCTATCTACATAGATTTCTGCCCCCCCCCCTCCACCCCGTCCTCGACGGACTGGACACTCTGTTACACGGTGGCTTATTTTTAAATACGGCGTCTGCTGGGGTTTAGCAGTGCGCAAACGTTTAGGAGGGTCAATAACATTAATAGAATATGTGCCGATATTTTATGTAACCTACTGAACGCGAAATTAATATGCTAAGATTATGACGTATTCGCGATTGGGAAGGTCACGCTTCGGGTGACATTGGTTACATTACCCCTTTTTATGCTATGCTCCGTCCAGCAGAGAAGTCGTGTCTTGTATTTCTCTCACAAGGAGAGGCTTAGTATATAGCCCGATATAATGAATTCAATATAGAACTCAGGGTCAGTTCAGATATTAAGATAAAGTATGAGTATTTATTAAGTAAATTAAATGATTTTTTGATGGGAAAGGAGAATCGTATTATGATTCCATTTTGTAGCTGTCAAGAACTCATGCGCATCATTTCTGCTGTTGACCTAAAGCAGCGCATGTACATAGCCATGATGGTTTTTTCATCCTGACAACCTTAATATTGACAACCGGACTGACCTGAATAATTATGCACGAAATTCTGTTCTAATGAATCTAATAATATGAATGAAAAAACCAATGTGTGAACTGTTCTTCGTGCGTCAACTTGTAATAAATAATGGACTCGAATTCGAAGACTTACCCACATTACTTTGATTACGATTGATTGCGCTTCAACTTGGCATTGTGTTGATGGTCCCTTTGGAACCTGATTGAACTCTTCATAAGGAAGTTAAATAGTATAAAGAATCAGGTTCGTACTGGAACCGAGTTTGCTTGGACATAAAGTTTTGTAATGATAGACATAAGCAAGATATCAACTAAACAAATAATAATAGAACGAAAGGACAAAACACACCAACACCATAAACCACCCACCAATACAAGCCCTTAGTGCTAATCGCGACGAATTAAGTCCGTACTTACACAGTATTTTAATGTACAACTTAACGCCAATCTTTAGGCTCCCACATACTGCTGGCTCAGAGGAAATAAAGGCACTTGATTAGACCGTTTTCCGTGTTTAAAATTATAAGTTTTTTCATGGGCTTTTTTAAGTCCTGAGGATCTACTCAAACAAGGTCTGGTCTGATAAACGAAAGCCTGATTTTAATATTTACTCTGGCAAGGTCTGGTTGTCTTCTTGGCGCGATGTGAATTTTCACAGTGTTCTACTGAATGTGTCAGGGGGCTATATTGCATGTTTTCTCTCCCCGCATTGTTGTTACGGAACGATGTTAAGCAGGGCTCCAATCGCGGTAGAAGTGTTGCGCTTTCATTCCGGGTGTCTGCCTAATCGTTTCAAACATGCGTGTTTTGTGGGTAATTCAAATGATTTCCTCTCATGGAAAATTTCAGCGCGTTTACTCTGCAAAGGTCATGTCTCCAAAAAGGGAATGAAAAACATCTGATCGCCTCTTGATCAATGTTTACAAATAACGTCTTACATCTGCCCCCTGGGGACTATTACAAACACTTCTGCTCAGATGTGTACGACTGATAAGTGCGTGTCTGTAATCTGTCCACAGACGTGTAATTTTATCGCCCGGCACGCCTTATGTAAACCCAACGGTCGGTCGCTGACCGGCACATATGGAGTTCTTGATCCAAGATTATCAGTCTGAGAAAGAGTGTAAACTCGCGCGTATTTGAAAGTGTACAAAAATTATTTTGCTTGATAGTAGGA
This sequence comes from Oreohelix idahoensis, assembly GCA_024509875.1. Lineage (NCBI taxonomy): Eukaryota > Metazoa > Mollusca > Gastropoda > Stylommatophora > Oreohelicidae > Oreohelix > Oreohelix idahoensis. The sequence goes on from JAMPIV010016249.1 coordinate 38,607, forward strand.
GAAAAATAAGAAAGGTAGCCATCAAGAAATTTTGTCATTCACAAAAAAGTAACTTAAATACTACTGCTCAGGAGAAGGAAAAGAGATCCGACCCATCAAATTCTGGTGACAAAAGGAAGAATTTAACAAAGTTTTGAACTTCTGTGATTGATTCGAAACTAGTCTTTCACAATACTACTATAAACGCAGTGTTAAGTACCGTTAATAATGTATATAAAGTGTATACTAGTTTTTAGATAAGGCAATTATTTTATAATACATAACCCCACCAAACGCAGTATACGGGCGATTTTTTTAACGTTTTTTTTTTACATATTTTTATTTTTATTTTTTATGTTTATTTTTATTTATTTTTTTTTATTTATTATTTTTAAATTTATTAGTAAAAATATATAAAAATATATTATTTTATATATATATATATATTAGGGGGATTATTAGATATAGAGAGAGAAGAGA